>LPNX010741984.1:264949-315283 GCA_001517045.1 Pseudotsuga menziesii | reverse complement strand
TCACCTGAATTATCTGCTTCTCCTCCATCTTCATGTCTTTTTGAACTTCTTGTTCCCGTCTTTCCAACTTCATCCGGATGGACACTTTCAAGTGTCTTTGTGGCCTATTTAGGAATCTTCCATGATGGTCCTGGTTGATCAGCTGGTGGTGCTTCATCATTGATTGAGAGTCTTCCAATTCTCTCAATCACATCATCCAGTTGAACCTCTTGTTCAAGTGAAGTAGCAGGAACTTCTTCATGCGGGGGAGTTGGTGCTTCATATAGAAATTCCAAAGGTTGATCCAGAATAGGATTCCCCCCTTCAAGGTTTGGAATTTCATATTCATTTTCAAAATATTTCTTTGGATGAGGATATTTTTCCAAATGATCAAGCTGTCTCTCAATGGACTGGTCATTTTTATTAGTTTCAAGAAAAATGACATCTCTGGAAATAACAAACTTCTTGTTTACCTCATCATACAGATGGTATGCCTTCGAGTATTATTCGTAGCCCAGGAAAATGCATTTTCTGCTTCGAGCACCAAGCTTGTTTCTTTTCTCTTTTGGAATCAAGGCATAACAGGTGGAACCAAAAACTCTGAGATGCCTGACTGAAGGGAGATGGCCAAACCACATTTCATGTGGAGTCTTGTTATCAAGAGCATTTGAGGGATTTTTGTTTCTCAAATAGGCTGCACATTTTACTGCATCACCCCAAAACAATAGCTTTACATTCTAAAAAAACATCATTGAGCGAACCATATTCATTATGGTTCTGTTCATTCTTTCTGCTACACCGTTTTGTTGAGGATTGTAGGGAACGGTAGTGTGATGTGCAATTCCATGTTGACGAAGATAATATTCAAAAGAATTTGAAGTGTATTCTTTCCCATTGTCAGTACGAAGTGTACCAATTTTAGATTGTGCTTGTTTTTCTATCAATGCATGAAAGTCCTTGAATGTTTGAAATGCTTCTGATTTTTTCTTTAAACAGTAAATCCAGCACATTCTTGAGTAGTCATCAACACAGGTCATAAAATACTTATTTCCATTGGTAGAAGGAGTTGGCATTGGGCCACATAAATCAGAATGCACTAATTCTAATTTCCTACTTGCTCTGAAATTAGATTCATGGAATGGCAGCTTACTGTGTTTCCCTAATATACATTCATCACATTTGCTCTTTTCTTTGGGAATGGTGGGCAAACCAAATACACCATTCTTTCTCAACAAACGAAGACCGTTATAATTCAAATGACCAAATATTGCATGCCACAATAAACTTGATGACAAATTACCTTCTCCATGTTAAGAGAGGTAGGCATAGTTATGAACTCTTGCAGATGAACCCTTTAGCTTCAACAGCTTCCCATATTCATATCCAGTCATGATGACTTGGTTGTTAGAGGACTTTCTTATTTATACGATTCCATCAAACATGTGGATGGAATGACCTCGCTGTCGAATCTTCACCAAGGACAATAGGCTTCTCTGTAACTCTGGAAGATAAAGAACATTATTCAACAAGAAATCAGGGAATCCAGGCATCTTCAGTCGAATGGTGCCCATTCCCTTTGGTTTAATACTTGACTTATCTGCAAAGTACACTATGCCATTTATTGTTTCATTAAGTTCTTCAAAATAGTCTTTTCTAAAATTCATGTGTGATGTTGCACCAGTATCAAGCAGCCAACAATCTTTGTAAGATGGAAGTGAAGTCATTTCATTAATTCCAAGATTACAATGTGCAACAATACAATGAGCAGAATCAGAAGATTTACTAGAATCTTGGTTTTTATTGTCATCTTTCTTCTGGTTATGCCTGTCTTTGATGGAGTCCCACGAAGCCCAACACTGATCTGATGTGTGTCTAGTCTTTCCACAACGCTTGCACTGCAAATCTGATCTTTTGTTGGAGTTGTTTCTGCCTCCTCTACCTCTGAAGTTTCTTCTTCCTCTGCCCCTCTCTTTGCCAGAGAGAGAGGCACCAACTACAGATGCTATAGATTGCATCTTCTGTGATGAATCTGCAACTTACAAAATACTTGGAAAAAGATATGGGATGCAGTTTTAGATTCCTGCTCCTTTACAAATTACAATATGATTCTGCAGCCTATCAAAACTAATTCTACAGCCTTATCAAAACAATATTGCAGCTGCTCTATATTTAATTTTGCAACTCTATATCATTTATTCTAGAGCGGTATTATATAAACAATACATTTCAAATATTCATCGAAGATGAAAAATACATCAATACAATATCTTGCAGCACCACTCCAAAAATAACCAGCTCCATGCAGCTGAATACAGGCGTGAGGTTCTTCACTCACGTTCAGGCTCAGTCTTCACAACTTCAAGTGTTCCACCATCAATCTTTGTGATGAGGGAGAGTCTTCAAAGTACTAACGCAGCTTTAATATTCAAGCAGCTTCAAGAACTTGCAGCAATTCTCAAGAAGAAATTCGCTTCAGAAAAGTGAAGTGCAGCATACACTCCATGCACTGAGTCTTCTCAACACACGTCCAAAATGCACCTTCGAGCGTTTGAGTGGATATAAGCAGCTTCAGTTCGTAGCATTTCAGGAAGTAGACAACAGCATGTATTATTCAATGGAGTCTCCAATATATCATATACACCAGCAACATGAATGAAAATTATAGACTCCACGTAGCATATATATAATATACTCAACGCATATATACTCTACGCAGCATATATACACAACCAGTGCATATATACTCAACGATCTCAGGCTCATACAAAAATGGGTCATACAACCGTATTATTCTCACTTCATACACATGAAAATCTTGTATATTGTGCAAGGGTCAACATAATGATTGCACAGTAGCAATCTTCCAACTGCACAGGTAATCGTATGCTTCTCTTACACCAATAGATATCTATGCAGATATAGAGCAGTCTCCAAAGTGTATATTCCTTGCAGTTGAATGCAAGAAGTTCAGGTCGTCAACAAATTAACGCTATCAACATCAACAATGTAGACACTATGAATCGTATGGAAATCATAACACTCTTCTAGTACGTGTAGTATGGTCACTGCCTCAAGTTCAGAAATGTAGATTCAATAGTTACAAAATAATATTCTTATGACTTAAATACATCATTTGTCGACTCATATATATTATTTCTCCGTTAAATCAGTCATACATGAACAATTAATCATTCATGGACTCGTCTCAGCAGCAAACACGAACTCATACAAGATGCATGTGCCTTCACGCAAATACCTAGGGTAAATTTAGGGTTTTCTTATCCCGAACGGTCACAAGTATTGAGAAATGGCATGAATCTTCCACTAACAATATTCAATCACCGGTCTTCAATTGAGTTCGCTACACTGAAGCGACCCACGACTGAAGCAAATGGATCACACAAACTTTGACAAGCCACATGCATGAATCTCAGTATTCAACAAGTCTATAGCGTGGATCTAGAACGATACATCATACCATGAGTGCTCCAAAACTCAAGCGTAGTAATTTCTAGCAGATTATATGTTCACACAACTGTGAAGAAAGGGGTTCCACGTAGCTCACGTAGGTTGCATCTCATGTGGATGCTAAATACCACAACTCAGGTCAGCGAAGGCATGAAACCATGGAAGATAGAGGTATCCATCCAGTTCTTCAACACAACAAAATCAACACATAAACTAAGATGAATACCTTAGCTACTAGTTATTCCTCAACTCAAGTCTGTGACTATAACACATACAATGAAAAATATTTGCAGAAATTTTCCAGAAAACACTCCATGCACAAGAATTTGGGCAGAAATTAGGGTTTGTGCAATAGAATGGTCACAAAATCTTTTTGCAACAATATTTACCTCCACTCAATGCACAACAGAGATGACAAGTCACAGCTCTCAAACAATACTTCACAGCTGCACAATCTCTCTCCAATTCACAGCTCCAACAATTCACTCTTCAACCCAACGTCTTCTCAACACACATAGAGAAAATGCATGGAAAAAAATTAGGGTTTTCAATTGACAGTCACAAAGAACGCAGAATGGAAATCCCATCAGCGCATGCACCAATGCATGCAATCTGCAGACTGAGGAAAGGGCAGATAAACGAGCAGACTGGCAACAGGAGGGTAGGTGTGTAGCAGGACTGAAATGTATCAGGCAGGAGTTATGGAGATCTGATACCACTGTTAGGTAAATAAATCCCGATTCATTTATTTCATAGCCAAAGCATTTATTTATACATTTACAATGACTCTTGGGATCACATATCCGAGAGTCTTTTCATCTTCCTATTATTTACACTAACGTATAATCCTGACGGATTATATTCCAACACATACAAGAACATAGGTTCAAAGAGTTAGAACGATCTCACAGTTCATGGACACAAAGATGAAAACGAAATAGTTCACATTCAACACATCCATGGCACAGCATTTGAAAAGTTCCACAAAGATTTCTCCAATAGGAAACTTGTAATTTCTTTATGCAAAAGGAAATAGTTCTTTTTACATCAGACTCACAAATATCAATGGGAAAAATTCCCTTTCTACAACTAACTCTCCTATACTTATACAAAAGGAAAAACTTTTTGGTTGCCCCAAAGTGACTCTTGGGCTTCCCCAACGTTTCCATTCCCAAAATTTGTCCATTAGTGAATGCTCATACATTATACGATACATTACATTAAAAAAAATTTAATAAATCATTTTCACGAAGAGGGCCCTGCTTGATCATTGATGAACTTGTTCCATGCTTGGGCCTCTGCTGCTATGCTTTCAAAATCTGAAGGTTCAAGAAACCGAATGTTTATTTCATATTTTGCAGCCTAATTCCTAACCACCTCCATTCATACTAGACTCAAACGTAGCTGATATTCAAGTAAATGGATGCTGACTGCTGAATGAGCTACTACATTTTTCAGGATCTATTTATCTAAATATTTGACCTATTGCATCTTCTATTCATCCTCCTGGTATCTGCTCTATGGTAGTTCTGTGAACATCTCATGCTCTGGTAATGCATCCAGTCTTTGTTTTGCAGCCGCTTGACATCTGTTGTAGGTGACCAACACCCTTCTGCAGTATTTAGTATAGGCTACTCTCATTTTCTTCACAGTCTTCTTGAGTTCTTGTGCAGTGTTTATTGCAAACTATAACAAGTCATAATCCTGCTTTAAGCTATGTTGATCTTTAGCTGGTAAATCTGTAGGGATTTATTCATTGGTTTCTATCCTTACTATCCTTCCAGTCAGGACTTCCAAAATGTCCTGAGACCTATCTACAAAATATGAGGTAGTTTCCCAAATTTCCTCCAACCTGCTATCTATTTGTAAGATTTTACATCTTTCTTCCTTAATAGATACCTGTAGTTGGTGCATTCTTCTTCGTTGGGCTAGGACATGCTCCTTTAGAGGCTGGATATCAGTTTTCTATTCACTGGCATCCTTCAGTGATGATGTTAATGAGGAAATCTGTCCTTCAAAGCTTGCCACATGCACTTGGTATTTTTTTTCCCTTTCTTCTATGGTGGCCCTCTGTGCCTCCAGCTCAACATCTTTGCTCTGCAACTCATCCTTTTCTGCACTCAAAGTTTCATATGATACTTTGAGATCATTGCTCTCTGTCTTCAATCCTTGATATTCTATCTGTAACTTCTATAGTTCTGATAGACTATTCTGAGCTTCTCGTTCATTCTTCTCTACTGAGACTTCCAAGGCTATCTTTCTTTCCTAGAGAGTTTGGAATTCTATCTTTGAAGCCCTTACTTCATTATGCATATCTTCAAACTTCCTCTTTAACTTGTTACCTTCATCCCTCTCCTTTCTGAGAGTGTCCTCTAATTGAGCATCATTTTTCCTTGATTGCTCAAGGTCTGTCATCAGTCTATCCACATTGTCTTCAATGGCCTGGGTTAATGCTACCCTAGCCCTGGCTGTCAGTCATTGATCTGCATCAGTCCCATGCACCAAAGTTTTATCAGTAATCATCATACCGGACTGTCCTCCTGTTTCGACTTTTTCCTTAGTTCTCTTGACAATCCTCTTCTTCTCTTTGTCATAAAATATGGTGCTGAAATCAGGGATCTCTTCTCCCTCCTTTTGCATAAAAGGTATCAGATTCAATCCAGAAAACACAACCTGTTCTTGGGTGCTGCTAGAGGTTGCAGCGGGTTCCTGATCGGTATGATCCTGTGCTTCTTTTGTATCCATAGGATCAGTAGTTTGCTGGTCTGTTTTGGATCCTGTCAGTCTCAGACCTTCATTTTCCTTTTTTTTTCTTTATTTCTTCATCTTCCCTCTTCTTTCTTTATTCTTATTCTTTTCCTCTTCTTCCTTCTTTGTTGCTTCTTCTGCCTTCTTTGCTGCTTCTTATGCAGCTTTCTTTCTTTCTTCTTCTTCATTCTTAATCCAACTTTCAGCCTCCTATGCTAGTCTCCTAGCATCCTCTTCCCTTTTCTTGGCCTCCTCTTCTTCAGCTTTCTTTTGTGTGGTTTTGCCCTTATCGCCCACACTGGTGATCTTCTGTTTAAATCTTCTCTTCAATGCAGTCATGTTCCTTGCATTCCTGAAGACTTCTTCATCCTTATCCCAGAAATTTGCATATTCAAAATGAACATTTGCTTCTTTGCAATGCTTTGCAACTTTCTTTTGGGAGTCATTCCCGTGGAAGCTCATTTCCCCAAAATGAAACTGCTCCAATTCCTATACAAAATCAGTAGCTCGTTTGATATTTGCAAACTTAGAATTTCCTATCCAAAAAGGAATAGCAGGGTAGGTTTCCTTCTTATGTTCAAACAAAAAGATTCTGACACCATCCATATACACCTGCCTAAGAGCTTCTTTATGTACCACATAATCAGTGGCATACTGAGGTAGTAGAGAAGGTGCCCTAGAGAAACCATACATTCTAATGTACATCCCCTCTTCAGTCAAATAATAAATCCCATGTTCCTCAATGACTTTGAATGCCTCCTCCAACATATAGTTGCATTCTGTTAAGAAGATTAATAAAGTGTACAAAGGCATAATAAAATCTTCACATATCTCCTTATAGTGCCTGTAATATTTGTGTTCCCACAACAGTTTGTATGCAATGTACACAGGGGTTCTGTCCCTATCCCAATTGCATATTAAGGTTGGAAATGGCTGGGTAGATAATATACAGTCTACTAGGATGGAGGTCATATAGAACTCATACTTCTTCTGGGATACCACTCCCAAAGCTAAAGATATGCAAGCTGAGAGGCTATTGGACACAATGTTTTCCTAGTTGAATATAGTCCCCTGGGTGGCCACATAAAAAATAATGGGAATCCATCCCAACTTGAAAATTTTACCATGAGCTCTCCCAAACACTCTATTTAGCATCAGCGCTATAAACCTGTAAGGATTCCGGAGAGTGGATGTATCATACTCTCTTGATGGCTTGGTTCGGAAGTTCTTCCCAGGTATCATCATTCTCTTCACTGTTTCAACTAAGTCCAAATTTATCTCCTTTAGCCAACTTTCAGTTAGGTATACTTGAGCAGGAGGTAGGTGATATGCTAGTGAGACATAAGCATGGTTGTATGCATCGTAGCCCTGTTTGGCAGTATTTTCTAATATCATTGTATCCACATCTGCTTTAGGCAGAATCCAACTGATCACCTTTGAGCATGGGAATAACTCAGGTCTTGTGGCTACCTTCATAAGAGCTGACTTCTCGATGTTGGAATATATGGTCAACTCTTCAAATCCAGCATCAGGCACATCCTGATTCGAAATCATATGATATACCTCACCCAATTTGTAGTCTAGATCTACCCTGATGGTAGCTCTAGTGTCCTCATAGATATATTCAACCTTAGTAATGACCTCCACATCTGGTTCTCCCTCAACAACATGAGCCTTCTTCTTTTTTCGTTTTTGACATATATCCTTTGAAGAAGTTGCCCTGTCACAGACCAAACATGCTTTTAGGATATTGGGGATTTTAATCAGTGTTCTAAGAATGAAGAAACACTGTATAAAACTTTTACCTTGTCCATATTCTCAGCAGATAAACTTATCAAAATATTAATGCAAAATTGAGAATAACAAGCAAAAAGAAACTCCGCAAGCTAGGTCTGAAAAAAACTAAGTCTGTCTGCAAATAAACATGACCCCGATAGAAATATACATTATTAAACTGAAAATGAAATCCAATTCATCACCAAAACGAAGCATCTTATCAGTGAGACTCGTCTTCGAAAAAAAATAAGGCCCTACGTGGAAAACCCAGTCTGAACGAGAATCAAAACCTTCGGCGTCCTAGAAAAATAGGGTAAATGCCCTCGACGAAAAAAAAAACTGAAAACTCCCTTCCTTGCGCGGCCATAGATAACTCCACAAAAACCCATGTAGACAACATAACGCTTGTCTGCACCAACCTCCTAAACCTTCGGACCGGGTTTGAGTTTCCATAACGGTTCAAACAAGCTCAAGAAATTAAAACCTCCCACCGCAAAATTGTGAAACCGACTAATACCTCACACTGTAAGGATACACATTCATCAATCTATACGTCTAACCACCCACAGGGGGAAAACCCAACCAGGGAAAGACCCTAGTTCCCAAAATAACCCAATACAATCAAAAGGAAAGAGAAACCATGGTTGGCCTACTTGGCAAAGAGTTGCAGTTGATGGGATGGTCCAACACTTCCACGACAACACCCCAAACGCATGAAATCCCAACAACTAAGAACGAATGCACAGTTCAACAATGAGGATGGAGGCAGACGTGAATTCACAAGGGTAAGAATAAAATAACAACCCCGTCCTATATATAGACTTCAGTTAAAAAAATTCGGCGGGAAAAACTTCATCGGTAAGCGGACTAACTAGGGATTGGGTGATTAATTCAATGAGAAGCCGCAACGGCGGGCAATGGACAGAGTATGAGCTCCGCTGCCAAACAAAACGTCGACGAAATAAACACTAGAAATTGCAGCATCGGACATCGAAACTACTATAGCATCAGATGGTTAATTCTCTAAGGGGCAGCAACGATGGAAAACAATCAGACTAATGGATCTGCAACAATTAAAACATATCGGCGAAAACCATAACAAACCATCGGCAACTGGAAAAGCTATATGGCGGATGTTTAGTTTGCTCAGGAGTCGTAATGGTGGAAAGAAATCAGACTACAGCCTTCAATCAAAGTCATGAAACATTTTAATAGCAAAGAGAAAACCAAAACAATGAAAATCAATAAACCACGAAATCGGTGAGGGTAAGAACCAAACCATCGAAAAAATTGCCATCTACCCTCTGGAACGGCGACAACCTAGAAGACTAATGCTCCGACAGTGATAAGCAAACATCACTGAAATTCAAAAAGTGAAAAGAATAAGCGAAAGAGATAAACCATCAGCAAACAAACAAGGCTTTAGATTGAATCACTAATTATTTAGCTTCCACAACGCCGGCTACGTAGAGAACTACGGCCGCGATTCATTATTCAAAAGACTTCCGACAGTGAAAAGACAAAACTTCAAGTTCAAGTCAAACAAAATATAGTCATTCAAACTTTCGAAAATGGCAAACAATTTACCCCAACTCAACCTCAAGATCCAAATTTGTAGTAGAAAACAACATAGTTAAGCAATTCAAAACAAATCCAAGCAAGACAAAATTTAAAGGAGGGTCCAAAATTTTAGAAAATTTGGGAAATAGTTGCAGCTGCAATAGGTTGATTGGAATGTAGTAAAAGTGGAGTTGGAAGGGGATTTATTGGTACAACTAGTTTCCATTGTGGGTAGAAGAGTAAATTTGCTCGACAATAAAGAGATCGGTAAGGTAAAGGTCCAATGGACCCATTACAGTCTAGAAGATGCTACAAGGGAATTAGAAGCTTCTGTGAGGGGAGCACGCCCTCATTTATTTTTAATTTTGAAATACTATAGTAGGTATGCATCGAGGACGATGCCTTGTTTAAGGGGAGGGGAGATGTAATACCTCAGTTGTTAAGCCCCTAAATATATGTTATTTTTTTTGTTGGTATTGTGGCACTAGGTGTCAGCTCTATGGATTTTGGATATTACTATTTTATTTTATTAAAAATTATTCAATTAAACAACTAACTTAACATGGACAACTAACATGGTTTGGATTTCATGGATTCCACATGTGAAAGGGGTTGGGGACAAGGAGTTATCACTCTCGCCAACAACACTTTTTTTCCCTATTTTATACTATGTTGGTACTATTGAACCTAATTCATATTCTAGTGGACCTCCCTTGGTTATTGGGTGAACTACACTTGTTAATTGTGCCCCTTTGGTGGTTTTGTAACTCCCTTTTGGAGGTTACACTTGGTCATGTAGCCCCACTTGTACAAGTGCACCCTCACTGGATATTTTTATCCAAAATATTGTGGATAGTGTAACTCATTTCTCGTGGTGTGACCTCCCCCCCACTAAATCGAGTTGTATTTGGGGTGATATGAGGCGTTTCTCCTTGAGAATTGGAATCACCCTTAGAAGAACATGAATGGATCATCTAGTAACTTACAATAAATGGAATGGCTACTCTCCAATTTACCCGTGTCAGTCCTTAAAATAGGATTCGAGATGGTTCTCGCTAGTTCCTCTTGGCTAATTACACCTACTCTCTTGTAGATTTTTAGATGCTTGGAATGGATTCAAATTGATGGAAGAAGAATTGAAGGCCTTGTAATGAGGTAGGAAGACTAATCTATGCTAGATTTTAGATTATATAGATTTCACACTGAGGTACTATTGTCAAGATCATCCACATGTGAATCTTGAAATTGGATGGTGATATCCTAAGGGACTATAGTGAAGGGAATCCCAATACACCAGGCATTGAATATATAAAGAAATTAAGTGGTGAGGGAAGGTGTTGATATTCCTCAGGTTGTAGCCTAAGAAATTTTCTGTGAAGGGAGCAACCACATGCTATGGTTCACCTAATCTTGATCATTTATGTATCATGACACCTCTACTATTTTGTCTTGAGTGATGGTTTCAGTAAGGTAACCTATTTTTAATTTAAATAATCTTCTGAATGGATAAGACTCAATTGTGTTAATGTGGAAGGATTCTTCTCGTAATGGTGAGAAGGGCCCAACTGTAAGTCCAGTGTGGACAATGTTGAAAGGAATACACCTTTTCTCTCCCGACTTTCGAATTTTGAGTTGGAAGGGTCATTTGGAACTGTTGTTCCAATGTCGACTCTTGAAGGCCGATGTGCCAATGTTGGGATTGAAGTTTGATTTTGTTTCATAGTATTGATGGAAACACTTAGGCGTCGATGTCGGGATCAACATGTCCATGCAGTTTAAATTTTGGTTTTCATGCCAACATTCAATGCCCGACGTTCGAAGAATCGAGATTTCGAGATTGAAATGTCAATATCAGTATAATGTATTAGATGTGTCGCATTAACATTGTGACTTATGAATATCGATGTCAAAAACATAGAAAGGATAGAATTAACTGTCAGTACTGGTAACCATGTTAATTAATTAATGGATTAACTGCTTTTAAACAAGGATTAAGGAATTTAAGCTTTAATTTGTGAGCTTCCATTGGGAAAAATGTAATATAGTCTTCCCCTTGGTCAATTTCGTGTCTCTGGAATCAGGTTTGGGGCGTGTACATTACACATTATGTAGGAAAAGTGACTGTGGATAAGATCTTGCATGCAAGTATATGGTGGCATACCCTACACAAAGATTCCAAGAAATATTGTTAGATGTTCAATGTCTGCCAATGCGTGGGGAAGCCATCAAGTATGGATGATATTCCCTTGATTCCCTAAGTAACGTTGCATCCATTTGATAAATGGGAGTGGATTTCGTTGGGCTGATTAATCTACCTACGAAGTGGTTGGGATCAAGATACATTATCACAACAATAAATTATTCAACCATATGGGATGAAGCAGAACCTATGAAGGATTGGTTCGCATAGACACTTGCGCGGTTCTTATTTGAGAACATTGTAACAAGGTTCAAATTGCCAAGGATATTGATGAATGATCAATGGAGAAATTTTTTAAA
The DNA here is from genome assembly GCA_001517045.1 of Pseudotsuga menziesii. Taxonomy (NCBI): domain Eukaryota; kingdom Viridiplantae; phylum Streptophyta; class Pinopsida; order Pinales; family Pinaceae; genus Pseudotsuga; species Pseudotsuga menziesii. The sequence goes on along the minus strand of LPNX010741984.1, from coordinate 303,253 downwards.
TTATACCATTGCTGCATTTATAGAGGGATTCCAAATGTATCATCAAAAGAGTACCCCTTACAACCCTCAATAAAGGGGCATAGTAGAAGCATTTAACAAAATTCTATAGAATGCATTAACAAAGGTCTAGAATGTGAAACAAGATGACTTTGAGAATTATTGTATTACCTTGGGCTTATAGGACAACCTACAAAAAGATGATTGGACAAACACCCTTCAGGTTACTGTATTGGAAAGAGGAAGGCATTCCTATGGAATTCATTGTTCCAAGTTTGTGTGTTGCTATGACCATGGGACTAATAGATAGTGGCACATTTGAAAGAGGATTATCAAAATAGATGGAGATGAAGGAATACCGATTTGTAGTAGGTTTTCACCAACATATCCAGAAAGTGAGTGAGAAGTTCTCGAATGATAGACACATTAAGTAGAAGTAGTTCAAGAATGAATATTTGATCTTGATGTATGAAAAGAAGTTCATGAGGCATCCAGGTAAATTTATAATGCATTGGATAGGACCCTATATTATAAAATTTGTCACTAAGGCAAGGTCCATTCAAATTCAAAAGTTTAATGGGGAATCCCTAAAAGTATTTTTCAATGGAAGTTGGCTGAAATTGTATAGGGAGAACTGTCCTTCCGTGTAGTAAAAAAGAGAAGAAAAAGAAGAAGAAGAGTTTGTTGCAGATAAGAAGGTTTCAAAAAAGATGAATGTTGCAGAGAAGGTGCAACATGTCGAAGAGAGAAAGTGTAAGCCAACAACACAAGAAGGGAATGCGATGGATAAATTAGGTAGCATTGATGGGAAGCTAAGGAAAGGACTGACAGATTTAGTAAGTGTGAACATTAAAGGGAAGAGTAATTACAAAAATGCAAGAATGTGGTGTAATAAATGTAAAGTATCACCCACAGAGTCAAACAAGAGAATAAATATCAAGTAAATCTAGACCAAATTCGGGAATTGGTACATGAATCTATGCTTGCATTTAATGCGTAAATGGGCACAAAGGAAGATAAGCAACTGAGAAAAGAGGTTAAAATCATAAGTAGAATGATGGGTACCTACCATAATATGAAATCAATTGAAGATGAATCAAGTAGAGAAAATATGAGTCCATTGAAGTTGTTGAAGTGTAGAAAGATGACACCAAAAGTACTAGTATCGTTCTAAAGAAGGGTGCAAATAAAGAATGCTTCTATAGTAATCAAAGAAGAAGTTTTGGTAAGGGCCACATTAGGATAAAAAGTAGGGAAGGGGGGATCAATATCTATATCAACAAGATATCATAGGGAATACATACCTCTAAGGAAAATGGATACGAAACTGGTGAATTTACAAGAGTAGGAGAAATATTCCTTGGAGACACCAGAAATTATGGAAAATGTGCTAATTTGGGGTACCCTTTTGGGGGCTATAAAGAAATTAAAGTATGTAGACCATGAAATCACCATAAAGGAATTTTTTCTTAAATTGAAAGAGGAAAAATATTTACAGTAGATAAATAGTCTAGAGTCATTAATTATCACATTGGAGCCACAACAATGGGTGATGGAGTTGCAGTGCTTGGGCATGTTGAATTTACTAGAAATTCTGCATTTTGGTAGAGGTTTGGAAGTGACTAACTATGTACAACTATTGCTGAGCTGTGTGCATGAGGTTTCGTATAGTTGGATAATGCAATATCAATTGACAACAAGATGATTGTGGAGACAATAGGGCTATCGACAACAAGGGAGGATTTGACACAGTTGTTCAAGAATAAGAAGCATGGAAAAACATTAGCTGAAATGATTAAAGACAAGTATGGTACACACAAAGCGCAGTGGGGGTTAGTTGTGGAGAGTATAATGGATGATGCCATAAGTTTTGAAACACAATTGTTGGCTTGCAAGTTGGTTAGAAAGAGTTACAAATATCTGGTTGCAACAAGAGTTATAACAGTAGAAGAGAGGTGCACAGAAGGTGTACAAATGAATTGGTTGACATTCTTAGTGAATGGGTTCCCGAAATACTACAAAGAGGCACAAGAAAAAACACAACCATTTCATTATGCATGGCTGGTGATACTGATTGCTGTGGTTGCATGGAGGGAGACGGATAAGCCACAGTTCTTGGATAGTATGAATAAACCATGTTTAGTGGCCAAATACACTAATATGTGGTTTACACAGATAAAGAGGAGGAAGATTGAAAACAATGCCGTATACTTTGTATATTGTAATTCTATTCAACATATTATCAAGGCAATGCTGTGCATGAAACCACAAGTAGTGGAATGTACAAAGGAATAACATTATTTAGGGTTGACATGCACTACATGTATATCCAATCCAGAAGGGACTTGAAAAAATGATGGTTTCAAACACTATTTAGGATAACAAAACATGATGTTAGTGCAATAGTGGCTGATTGGGAGGTTGAGTGGAAAGTCTTGGTCACAGAGGAAGAGCATTAGAATCAAGATGAGGAGTATGATGGGACTTCAGAGGAAGAACCAAATGGAGAGAAAGATAATGGAGAAGGAAAGCCTAAATATATTTAACTAGAACAAGGAAATGTTGCAGGTGAAACAACATAGGAGATTGCATGAGAGGCAAGTGAAAAGAGTGTTGGCATGGGGTTGGAGCGTACAAAGGGAAGTACCACCATCGACATGAAGGGAATAGACAAGGATAAAATTCAACTACATAGGACAAAGAAACCAACAAATAAGGATCTTTTGGTTGAATTAGTTAGCTATTGGTCAAGTGGACCATTTTGTAAAAACCTAGTGAACCTATAAGTAGAGTTAGAATTGTAAATCAAAGGACACCAAGTGATCATGAATGATTTTTTCTTTTGCAATCCTGTTTTGGCATTGATTGTATGAAGACTCTTCCTTGTGAATTGAATTTTTTCAACAATTTTGACTCTTATGAGTTGCAATGTCTTGTTTGTGGGGATTATGTCATGTTTGAAGAAGTTTCCTATATGAATTCTATTTCAAGATATTTTCTGCATTCTTGGGTTAGATTCGTGTCGATATGCGATGGATCAGATAAGTTGATGAATATGAGTTGATGAATGATTATGCTATATTTGGTTTTTCCTTTAATGTTCTATGAATGATGTGAAGTATCGAAGTACTTGTAAATTTAATATATGTTGATGTCTTTGTCAATCTAAATATGGGTTGATATGATTTTGGTTCGTAATGATAAGTAGATCCGGTTAATAGTGTGGTTGCATTATATTTGTTGTGATCATGAATTATTGGGTGATGTTGTGATTGGGTAGAAGATAATGCGAAGACCTATTCACACTGCGAAAACATGGTTCCTATAGCCCTCCCTCAGATATCTCGGGTGAGACTATGTCTGCTTTGTAGGTATTGCTGGAAAGGGTAAAACCTTTCCGGGATGATGTTTAGGGAGTCTGTGTCATTGGTCATTGACAGTAGTGCAAATTGAACCCTTGTTGATAGATATGTGTCAAAAAATGGTTCTATTTCCAGGCCCATGTGAAAAATAAAATGACATATTGTGGCATCTGAAGAAACCAAAAACCTAGGATTGGTTTGATAAGAAATACCGAGAGTTTGCGAAATAAGAGAACCAGAAGCCAAGATTGACGATAGAAGATTGGTTGGGAAAATATATATATTCGATATTCACAAAATATTCTTCTCTGAATTTTTGATAGTACTGTATGAATTGTTGGCACAACTTACTTTTTAGAAGAATAATTTCTAGGGAAGCGAGTTTGATCAGTGGACCCTAGAACTAATCCAGCGGTTGCAAAAGGTGAACAACAAAGCTTGAAGGGTTGTTGATGTATGGATAGACAACATTTTGGAAGGGTACATTACTGAGTTTGTTGTTGACACAATCAAATATTATACAGACACAAAAGGTATTTTTGTAAGGGATCAAGGGGAATATTTCTATTTTCGTTGCAACTATGGATCAAGATGCTCATTTGTGAAAAAAGAATATTAAAGATGAATTATAACGTGTAAATCCCTCATGTGTGGAGGCTGTGGGTACTGAAAGGTAAAGGTTTGATGGAATGATATGGGGTAGATGGATGGGAGTCACAACGAGACTATGAGGGAATTAGTCACGAAAGAGTGTGGTCACCTATGAAGTGGGGTGAGGTTCTAACAAGAAAAGAGAAGGAGGACTGAGGAGAGTCCCATTGTGACTAGATCAGAAAACTACGAGAAGGGACCACAAGGGACTAATTAGATACCCTATAGTGATGAATGAAATGACTAGGCTATACCCAAACCTGAGAAAGGACCAACCCAAAGCTACAACGTACCTACAACTCCATGCACTACACCAAAATTAGGAGCAAGAAACATGAGTTCATCACAGGGTTGTCTTGTGTTTCAACACATTCATAATAGTAGCGGATTGACAAGCACTGGGAGGAGACCCAAGATGGCAGGTGACAATGTAAAGATATAATTGTTTCAAGGTAACAGGACTGAGGATCCCGAAAAATATTGGTTCTTATGCGAAGCAGTATGGAAAGTGAAACAAGTACAGGATGAAGATATCAAGAAAGGAAAACTAACAACGACCTTTCAGGCTAAGCGTTGGATTGGTATATGAAATTTTTGCAAGTATCGATAGGGCGTCCCTAGAAGACCCTAGTGCAAATCAGGACTAGACTAATCAAAGAATTTATGAAACTAAAATAAAAATCACAGTATGTTACTAAATTGAAGGAAATAAAGCAATTCACCAATGAGTTGGTGTGGGATTTCGATCAACAATTCAAAACTCTAATGGACAATTTATTAATGATTTTACATAGAATCCATAGGATCATTAATAAATTGATCTTCAATATTATGACCTCCATGTTCCTCACCTTGTAAAGTAGTATTTCTACTATTATGTGGCAAATAGCTCTCTAGAGGTCGACATTTAGGGGGCATTGTATTTATATTTACAAACAATGTAATAACATTAGTGTATAATATACAACACATATATTTAAAATGATAAAACATTTTGTGAATACATGATGAGTAATATTACAAGAAGTATATTATGTAATGAATAAAATATTACCAAGGGACGATATTCATACCCCCCTTCATTATACCCCTTCTCCTTACAATTTTTTTCAGTTGTTTTTCTTAAAATCCTTCTTGTTCGCAAACCCATGCAAATGATTGCAAGGGAAATAATACTTTCCATCACCCTTCGCCTCCAATGTTTCCTTAAACTCAACATACCTGTTATTATTTTCTTCCCAAGTATATTTATTTAATAGTCTAATACCTATAAGAACAAAAAAACTCAATCAATATATACGTAAATTGAATACATTATATATATATATATATATATATATATATATATATATATATATTAAAGGATAGAGGAAATTAAAGGACGTGACACAGAAAGTGAAAAATCTAATTAGTAAATTTCCCTCCATGGTCTTTAAAAATAGATATCCATGTGTATCTTTCAAACTCTAAGCGACAAATCTATATAGGCATTAGTCTTGAGGAGAAAATATTGAATAGTCGACTCACTTTATGTATGACCCTACACATTAAAGGAGACCAAGAATTTAAAAATACTAACCCGAAAACCGAACGAGATCACAAATTCGGTGTGTTAAACCGGTACCAGACTCTTCAAATTACAGATCGAACAATCAACAAAAAAATGGTTGCAACTATAGCTAATAATTTGTTGAAATATGTCTTAATAACATGTATTTATAGATCAATGATTGAGGAGGTTCCAACCAAAAATTCACAACGATCAAATTTTAATAATAACAAAAAGTCAATGACCATTACTATGATGACCATTTATGTCCTGGCCCTTAGTAATCGTCGTTATACAGACATAATATGGGATTTTATCTCTATTCTAATGAACTACTAACACTATATCAGTGAAACTTTATGTGCATTGCTATAGTGATGATTATCGAGGTCTAGAATATATTTTTTTCAAAATTTTTATCTGTTTATCCACAAAAATTTCGATTTTAACTTATTCGTGGAACTTTTGAGTGATATGTACTAGTGTGTTTTCCACCCACTCAATTTTCCTTTATAAGGATGTATTACTATTGTTAGAATCAATTAAGTATTTGGTTAGTCAATCAAGTCATTGATTCAATAATCAATCATTCATTTGATCACTTCTCTTGTATTCAGTCTCTTTATTCTTCTCTCTATTTTCCTTGTGCATACTTGTGAGAATTATCTTAGTAGCAAGATCTATCTCATGTGCTTCTTCTTTGCATCAAGGATCTTTTTATACATGGTATCAGAGCTGTAATTTATACATAGTATCAGAGTGCAAGGTTGGTCAAGTTCAACAGAGTTGAGGAGCTATCTGTTCTCTCTATCAGAGTGCATCCATTCTCCTATTCCTCTTTGAAGAAGAGCTTGATTTAAGCTTACAATATTTTCTCCTAGTTTTTATTTGTGTGGGTTGTAGAGAGTGTCTTCTTGAGAACATTAACATCTCAGTATGGATTCTTCTTCAAATATGATACTGAATCCCTTCAACTATCACGAATGGAAATCCAAAATTGGCATTCTATTATGCAGTAAGGGACTCTATAGAGTTTCTATGGATTTAGAAAATGAACCAAATTATGTTGTCGAGAAAGCTAAGTGGCATAATAGGTTGGATGAATCCTATGGATTTATTTTCCTCTCTATTTAGCCTAATATACTCTTTCATATATATCGTTTTACCACTCCAAACCAATTATGGACCAAACTTGAGTCCCTCTTTTGAGTTCAAGATTAGTTAAGAGAGCATCAGGTGGAGAATGAGTTATTCTTAATGAGTCCAAGAAATTTTGATTCTATTGAGGGTTTATTTACCAAATTAAAGTCACTTGTACTATTTATAAAGCAATGCTGGATTGAATAAAGGAATATCAATTGATCATTTCCATCCTATCAAAATTGGGTCCTGAATACTCAGTTTTTGTGTCTACTTTTCATGCTACTAGGATTGCTATTTATAATTGGAAAATGCCTTATTTGAGTACATTATTTGATTCAATGACAAAGGAGAAATATAAATTTATCCATATGGTTTCTCTTATATATTCCAAGGGAAAGGATCATGCTCTCATATTTTAAGGAACCAAGGTTATCAAGAATAAAATTGTGAAAGAGAAGACGCCAAAGTCAGATATTGAAGATGAAATTTTGAAGCTTACAGATGAAGGTTCAATGAATAAAGTTAAGAAGAAAGGAAGTACTTCCAAGTGTTATTATTGCATCAAGGGATTTTATCTTGAGAAGAAAATTTTCAAGAAGAATATGTACATCATGTCTCAACTTCTTAAGAAGCACAACATTGAAGTTCTAGATGAGCTAGAGAAGCCTGTCGATTCTTTAGAACACTGCCATAGTGCGCAGTTCCAAGGTGATATATACTATTCCTTGAGTGCCAGATTTAAATCCGTTCATCATATATATTATATAGATTTAATTTCTGATATATAAGAATCATAAATATCACTTTCCTTCTTTGATAATCCACCTATCAGTCTCCTAGATTCATCTCTCAATAATTGTGATTTTTCACTAGATCCTGACTTGTCTTTAAGCAACCCTTCCTCTCTCAATAATTATGATTTAGAAGCATGCTTTCAGGATGATATGCATTTCATGAGACCATTCATACCACCATCCATACCATATACCATACCTCTTAATACTCCTAAGACTATACAAACTCCAAGTTCACTAGTTGATTCCTCATTGGTTTCTTATGTAGTGTTACTTATATAAAATGGTTTCAAGTCTTGCCTATTTTTCACTAGTTGTTTATATATGATCTCATTCAGCATTGTGAATTGGAATGATCTTATACAAGGAACTGATTGTGTAACTAATTGTCTTAATTTTTGTACTCCAGTTTGGGAAGGAGTATGCACAGATCACTTTTACTTTTAAGATTGTGTTTGCAAATCAGATTTTGTTAGTAGCAACAAGGATTCAAATAATGCTCCTACTTCATCTTATGATGAGATACAAGGAGTCTCTCCTCTTCCTTATTGCAGATTCTACACTCTAGCACATGATCATGGAGTTCATGATTCCTTCACCAAAATATTTCACCAGAAGGAGTTCATTTAGATCATTCAAGTGAAGATAAATACATAATTGAAGACATATTTCAAAGTGTGTTCCTTGTCCTTTCTTGAGGGAGGATTTTTCCCATGTGGTTTTGTCTGTTTCATCAGCTTTTCTGGACATGAAAAATTGTAAAGGGTGACCATAGCCTTGTTTTTGGGCCCTATATCCACCTATATGCACCATATGCATCTGATTATTTCAAAGATAAACATCATAAAGTCAGACTTAAAGGGGGGTGTGGGAATATAATAAACCCACTTAATACTTTGCCACATTATCTTCGCTAGATACATTCAACAACACAAAGTCTAATAATCGCATTGTAATTGTACCCATTTCCCTTATTTCTAATTTATCCCAATATTCTTGTGATGTTCTAGTGGGTTTTGTACATGGATCCATAGCAATCCATTTTTCCCGATCTACAAGAAGATCCTCCATTTTGAGTTTCCATAGCTCAAAATTATGGCCTCTAAATTTCTCGATCTCAATTCTTGAATTGCTCACCATTCTCTTTCAATCCATAAATAAACACTGCAAAGCTCCCACTGAACCCAAGTTTATCAGAGATCCAATATCTATCAACTGTGTCAAACCCTCAGCAACAAAGGTGCTCACTTGATCCCATTAATCGATCTCCAATACCACTTGTAAGTTTTAAACCTGTGTAGAGAAGCAAATCATACAAAATATTTAAGGAAAACATAGATTACACCATAAAATTCACATATAAAACACAAATATTTACCTTTGAAAAGATTAACTAGGAAAACCAACAAAACTTGGAGCCATACCTCTTATTTTTCTCATTACATTATGAATAAATCACAATACAATATAGGTATTCTACAACATCCAACACCATAATTAGTTAACCTAGATTAGAAAATAGACCCCAATCCCTTAACTAGGAATAAATTACACATTTCTAGAAAATTCCACAAAATAGCCAAAAATATCCCAAACATCGAAAATAGCCTATCAACCTATTTCTGTGAAGGTTCCAATAGGGATTTTTAGGTGAGTCGCTAACAAGCACACCTCCCCCCCACACATGTAAAGAATATAACACACATGTAAAGAATATAACATATACCCAACACTGGATTGGAATAGAGGTATATGATCCTCCCAAGTATCATGGTATCAAGAATGTAGATTTTTTTATTGCAACATTAGACATCACATTGAAAGAGACTCCCACAAGATGGTGGGATGCTCACAGAGAGAATGAGCGATTGGCAACAATGTAAAAGGTTTCTACAGGTAATATGTGACATGAAAGATACCATGTAAAAGTATGCGGGATTGAGCTTCCCAATAGACCATGTTGCACATTGTATTACAACATGGAGTGCAATGATGAAAGTAGAGTGGAGACACTGGTTCGTCCATATGTTGGACATGATGCCAAACAATTAGTACACTGAGATGGAGATGCACATAGGTAAAATAAACTGTGAAGAGATGTTTATTAATTTTAAAGTCATGCTCAGTTTTGAATATGAAGTCCCACTAGTAGATGAAACCTTGTAGGCTATCGAAAGAATTAATTTTGCAATAGAATATATATAATGGGGTCAATACCCCTATGCTTTACACATCTACCTCCTTCAATAGCACAAGAAGATTTGGAATGTTATAATACCAATGAAGAAGGACAAGAGGAGAAAAACCCACGAAACCTAAAAACACCAAAGACCGAAGGGGAATGCGTAGTAGAGGGATAAATGCTTGGATTTGTGCTCTATGCAAAGCCAATCAGAACATGCAAAGTGAACATCGTCTCAACGAATAATATGAAGTTTATTAACATTGGGGATTACTAAAATAATGAAACAATGGAGAATATCGTTGATCTATTACACGAGTCTCAGAACCTATTTATAACAAAGTTTTAGAGATGAAGGGAATTGTGGGAGAGCTATAAGAAATGAAGATACCTTTGAAGCCAAATGCCAAACCAGTAAAACAAAGACCATACTAACTGAATCTGATTTATAAGCAAAAATTTAAGGCTAAGATAGATAGAATGCTAGAGGTTAGATTAATAGAACTTATGGAGGAGTTAGAATGGATCATCCCTATGGTTATCCAAGATAAGAAGACATGATAAATAAGGATTTGTGTGGAATTACACAAATTAAGTGATGCTTGTTTACATGATCTATTTCCCACACCATTTACAAACAAAGTATTGGAAAATTTGGTAGGAAAAGATGTGTACTCATTTATAGATGGGTTTTTAGGATACCATTAGATAAAAATTTCAAAGGAATATAGGCATAAGCTGACATTTGTGACATAATGGGGATGCTACCAATGCACTATGATTCCCTTTGGTCTCAAGAATGAACTTGCAATATTTTCTAGGGTAGTTGTTCTAGTTTTTAAAGAGTTCTTTCACAAGTTTATGGAAGTATACCTCGATGCATGAACAATATTTAGCCTATTGAAGAATCACATTGAAGTTTTTCATTTGATGTTGGATCGATGCATACAGTTCCAAATCTTATTAAACCTAAAGAAGTCCATTTTTTGTGCACTGTTTGGTATTCTACTGGAGCACGTACTGTGTATAAAAGGCTTGATAGTGTATCCAACAAAGATTGTAGCTATTATAGACTTACCACCACCAAATTCAGTGCGACAGTTGAAAATGATCATGTTGGGGCACACTAGATACTACAGAAAATTCATCAAGGGGTGTGCATATATTACAACCCCACTAGAGAAATTATTGAAGAAATATGTCAAATTTCAGTTGATTGAGGAATGCCAAAAGAGATTGGATACGTTAAAGAAAAAATTGGTGACTTTGCTAATTTTATTGTTTTCAGATTGGAAGAAGGAGTTTGATGTTCATTTCGATACATCATTAGTCACTTTGGGCATAGTACTAGCACAACCAAGATACTGAGTTTTAGATCATTCGATTGCTTTTGCAAGTAGGAATATTTCAACTGCAGAAAACAACTGTACTACCATAGAGTATGAGGGATTGGAAATAGTGTACACACTACAAAATTTCAAGAATTGTTTGATGGGTTTTGCGGTTTAAGATGTACATTGACCATTATGCACTTTGATATTTAGTCAATAAGTCAGTTTTAGGGGGAAATGTATGCAGATGGTTACTTCTCTTTCAAAAGTACTATTTTGAAGTTGTGGTAAAACTGGGAAAGTTGAAGTCAGGACCTTACCATTTGTTGCTAATATAAATAAGAGAATATGGAAGGAATGTATATGACGATTTACTAGATGTGCACCCATTTGCAATTCATATGGTTAATGACTATTTCTCAGAACTCGTAGTTTTTTAGTACTGGCATGGTTCCACCAAAATATATGGTTGCGTAGAATAAATATCTTGTAGTCAAGGAAATATACTATCAGTTGATAGAAGGAAGTTTGTAAAAGTTAGGTGTTGATGGAATTTTGCGTTGATGCATGCTAGAACATGAAAGGCCTTTAATATTGAAGGAGGCCCATGAAGAAATTATGGGAGTCCATTATGTAATACCTCGTTTGTTAATCCCCTGAATATATGTTTTTACCAGTGTTTTGGTTATTGTGGAACTAGGTGTCAAGACTATGTATTTTAGATATTACTCATTTATTTTATTAAAAATTATTTAATAAAAAAACTATATTATCATGGATAAATAATGTGGCTGGGAGGTCCTGGATTCTGCATGTGAAGGGGGTTGGGGACTAGGAGTTGTGGCTCTCCGAAACAACACTATTTGTTTCCTATTTATCCTATGTTGGTACTATTGAACCTAATTCATGTTTTAGTGGGTCTCCCTTGGTGCTTGGGTAAACTACACTTGTTGATTGTGCCCCTTTCATGGTTTTTTAACTCCCTTTTGGAAGTTACACTTGGTATTGTAGCCCCACTTGTACAAGTGCGCCCTCACTAGATATTTTTAGATAAAATATTATGGAAAATGTAACTCCTCTCTTGTGGTGTAACCTCCCCCCCCCCCACCCTCCCCCTCCTCTAATTTGAGTTGGATTTGGGGTGGGGTGAGGTGTTTCTCCTTGAGAATTGGAATTTCCCTTGGAGGAACATGAACAGGTCATCCAGTAACTTCCAGTAAATGGAATGGTTACTCTCCAATTTACATAGGTTAGTCCTCAATGTGGGATTCAAATTTCTATAAAAGGGGGTTGAGTTGGAAGCGTTGGTTCCTCTGGACAATGACTCCTACTCTCCTGGATATTTTGGATTCCTGGGATGGATTCAAATTATTGGAAGAAGGATTAAAGGCCTTTACATGAGGTAGGAAGAGTTATCTATGCCAGATGGCAGTCTGGATAGTTTTCACACCAAAGAACCTCAAAGGGCATTACTTATCTCTACTATGGTATTGCATGTGAATCCTCACGGTGGATGGTGATATCCCAAGGGACCGTAGTGAAGGGAATCCCACCACACTAGTTAGTGAAGATGCACCTAAAGTAAGTGGTGAGGGAAGGTATTAATATTTCTTAGGTTGTATCTTGTGAGGTTTTCTGTGAAGGGAGCAACCACATGATTTGGTTTTCCTAATCTCAATAATTTCATGATCATGAGACATATAATATTGTGCCATGAGTGACGATTTCAGTATGGTAACCTATTTTTCATTGAAATAGTTTTCCAAATGGATAAGACTCAACCATGTTATCGTGGAAGGATTCTTCTCGCAATGGTGATAAGGGCGCAACTGTAAGCCCGATGTGGACAGAGTTGAAAGGAATACACCTTTTTTATTGGTTGAGACTACATCTGCTTGTGGATCCATGGCCTCAACTCGAGGGTTACCTATTCAAGTATAGAAAAATTGACTATGTCTATGGCTGGGTGGAAATTTGTCCCGTTGAACCTAGTTTCCCATTGACCAAATGAGTGTTTTGTTCTATAATTATTTACAAAAATTTATGCTTATGAACATGATGTTATTTACTGATTTTATAACTGTAGATGGGGTAACATACGGATTTCACATCCTCATGTGAATTATATGACTATAATAAACTCCATTGAATAGTCACGTAATTGTTAATTATCAGATGTAGTTTGGATGGGGTATCCACTTGGAATTTATTGTAAACCATAGTTGTTTCATGAATGTTTATCCACTTTTGTTTAACTTTCAATTCCACCCATAGTGGTTGGTTTGTTCTATGTACTTAATAGTGAAAAATGTAAAATCAGGATAGGATTATAAATCAGTGGTTTCGTTCCTGAATTCCAACCCCCAACTTCTGACTTCTGAGTTGGAAGGGTCATTTGGAACTATTGTTCCAATGCTGACTCTCGGAGGCTGAAGTGTTGATGTCAGGATCGATGTGTTATTTTGGGTTGTTTCATAATACTAGTGTTGACAGTGACAAGCCAACGCAAAGGTGATGATTTCAGGATCGACATGACCGTGAAGTGCAAAAATTTGGTTTCCATGCCAATCTTTTATTCATGATGTTGGAAGAACTGAGATTTCAGGATCAAAATATTGGGATCGGCACAATGTATTATATGTGTCACATTAACGTTCCAAATTCTGACTCCCAATGTCATAAATGTCATCAGGGTGGAATTAACCAGTAGGACAGGTAATTACATTAATTAATTAATAGAGTCACTTATTTTAAGCAATGATTAAGGAATTTAAGATGTAATTTGTGAGCTTCTATCTTCCCCTTGTTTAATTTGGTGTCTTCATCCTCATATTTTTCACAAGTACATTACAACGTGGTATTAGATCTTAGGTTTAAAAATGGTGATTGTTGGGCCTTCCACATATTATAAAATCCGTGTTTTTAATTTCAAATTATAATGCATATATTGTGAAAGATATTGTGATGTGCTAATAGAGGTTGGAATGTACATGTCGCAACATGAAGTGTGGACATTGAAACAATTTTAAACCTTAAGGAAAAAACTAAAGCTACACGGATTAGAGTTCAATTATAGAATTAGATATTAGAGATGGATTAGGATGAAGACCAAAGATCATACAACCCTGAAGGAGAATTTGTTAAGTTGAGTCTTAGAAAAGAATCAAGGGCGCTTAGAACTAAAAGAAGACTTGAATGCTTGGGTCTAGAAAACTCGATCAAAAGTTTGGAGACAGAAATGAGAACCTACAGAAAAGACAATGAAATAACCATGCATACATAAAGAGAAGTCATGAATAGTCTAAAACAAATGTAAGAAACCCAAAGATCAACCTCATGAGACTATTCGAGAAACTGATACAGTGAACAAAGAATATATTATGAAAAATTGAGACCTTATGAAACGAAAACCCATCGTAAACCATATCTAGAGAAAAAGAAGAAGTACTCCTCAAGCAACTATAAAATATTCCTAGTCAGACCTAAGAAGGGGAGATTCACTTAGAATGAAATCATGGAGAACTGAGGAGGATCAAAGCTCCCACCTTCGATGGAAAATATAAAAGGGAGAAGATGTTGAATCCTAGATGTTAGAACTCAAAATTTTTTCCAATTGCATCAATAATCATTTAATATGGAGGTGAGGGTATCCATTTACCACTTGCAGGACAAGGAATCTATTTCGTGGGACCAATTAGTAAAATTGAAGGACATTGATGAAGATATAATCTCATGAATAAAGTTCAAGAAGTATTTCTAGAAAGAGCACCTGTCATAACACTATTATGACAAAAAGATGGAAGCGTTCTTTGAACTCAAACTGGGAAGTATGACCATGGAATCCTATGAGAAAATATTCCTAGAACTCTTGAAGTATGTTGATTTTGTGAAAGATGAAACAATAGAGATTCAAATATTCTTAAGTGGTATACTAGATTCCTACAGAGACAAGATCTAATATGATAGACCAAGGACCCTCAAATATGTAATTTGGAAAGAAAAGAATATGTATGATCAGAATAAGAAAAAATCCCCTTATAAAAAGAACTAGAAAGAGATGAAGAATGACATGCAAGACTGAGAGGAAGAAAGGCTTTCAACCCTCGGCTTCAAAAAACAATAATCAACAAAGACATCCTGATCAAGGCATATCCAAAGGTGAAGAAGAAAAAAGATCAAAACCACTTGTTGAATGTTGGATATGCAAAGGAAATCACTATGTAACAATGATATACAAATGCATAGATGCATAGATGCATGTAAACAAGACATTGGTGGAGTATTGATGCATGATGGACATGTGATGGGTTACGAATCCAAGAAGCTAAAGGAGTATGAGAAAAATTATGCCACTCATGATTTGGAACTTTTCTCCATTGTTCATGCCTTGAAGGTATGAGACAGTACTGGTTGGATAAGAAATTTTAGTTGAGAACAGTCATGATGGATTAAAGTATTTTTTGATAATCCTAATCTGAATTTCAAACATAGACATTAGATGGAATTACTTTGGGAATATGAATTTGACACCAAGCACATCAAAGGAAAGGAAAATAAGGTAGTGATGCCCTCAATAGGAATATACACGTGATGCATGTATCAATGATCAGTACATGCACACCTGATATGAAAGATATGCTCCTTGATTCCTATTCTATAGATGAACATTACCATCATGTAATTTTTTTAGGGATCATGGGGGATATTTCTATTGTCGTTGCAACTATGGATCAAGATGCTCATTTGTGTAAAAAAGAATATTAAAGATGAATTATATTGTGTAAATCCCTCATGTGTGGGGGTTGTGGGTACTTCAAGGTAAGGGTTTGATGGAATGATACAAGGTAGATGGATGGGAGTCACAATGAGACTATGAGGGAAGTCATGAAAGAGTGTGGTCGCCTATGAAGTGGGGTGAGGTTCCAACAAGAAAAGAGAAGGAGGACTGAGGAGAGTCCCATTGTGACTGGATCAGAAAACTACGAGAGGGGACCGCAAGGGACTAAGCTACCCTACAGTGACAAATGAAAAAACCAGGATACGCCTGAACCTGAGAAAAGACCAACCCAAAGCTACAACGTACCTAAAAGTTCGCACGCCGCATGAAAATTAGGATCAAGAAACATGAGTTCATCGCAGGGTTTTCTTGCATTTCAACACATTGGTGACAATAGCAGATCGACAAGCACTGGGAGGAGACCTAGGATGGCAGGTGACAATCCAAAGATACCCTTTTTTCAAGGTAACAGGACTGAGGATCCCAAACAATATTGGTTCTTATGAGAAGATGTATGGAAAGTGAAACAAGTACAAGATGAAGATATCAAGAAAAGACAACTAACAATGACCTTTCGGGGCCGAGTGTTGGACTGGTATATGAAAATTTTGCAAGTATCACCAGGGCATCCCTAGAAGACCCTAGAAAAAACCATTACTAGACTAATCAAAGAATTTAAGAAACTAAAATCAAAATCGCAGTATGTTACTGAATTGAAGGAAATAAAGCAATTCCCCTATGAGTTGGTGTGGGATTTCAATCAACAATTCAAAAATATAATGGACAATGTTAGCTTCGTAATGAGTGATGTAAAACATAAAGAATGGTTCATTACATCCTTGGTACTCGATATGCGCATGTCGCCAATCCTTAGAAATTGCGATGAAGTTGGAAGCTTCACCGATTGATGAAATAGGGATTGGCATGAGCCATATGCAGTTGCAATTGGCGAAACTTACTATCCAACTGTAGGATATTAAGAAGGGGAAAGAAGTCGTTGAAGAAGTATGGTTTAGTTGATGTCGGTCTGAGGCACATCACAAGGACCAGCGTCCGGACTATCACGAAGATTTATAGTTTGGGGCACTGAATCCACTAAGTCAAGGAGGATTACCCTGGTGCTGAATTTTCTAAACAAGAGTACATCGGTCAAAGGAATGTGTGTACTTACATAAGGTTGTGTCAAAACCAGCTAATATTTTTTGCACATTTTTTTGGTCAGTTGGTCATGAAGAAAAGGATTGCAAAGATTATGATTTTCTCCAATAAAGGACTATGGATACATACTTTATGAAGGGGGGAGGGAAATGACCAACTGAAATACCTTAACCACAACCACAGTATAATCAGGTGGGACCATAGTATAACCAATGATAACCATAGTATAATCAGTCACAGTATAATCAACAACAACCATAGTATAATCCGCCACAACAACAATTCAACTAGCCACAATATAACGAGTCGTCAAACCAACAATAAGGAGGATTTTGAGGAGGATTTCATGGAGTTCATAATGGAGTATTTCGTCATGTAGGAGATATGGGTCGAGGTCACAGAACAATTATGTGTTATAATTGTGGAGTGTTGGGACACTATCAGAGGGACTGTCCAAATCTAGAATCCCAATGTACTTATTGTAATGCATATGATCACACTGTTGAAGAATGTCAACAACTAATTGCAAAATGGAAAGTTAAGAATGCACTAGAACCGCAACCGAACCTGAATACCAATCAAAATCAGAATTAAAATCATGGACCGAATGTGGGGAATATATTGGCAGAACTAAGGACTCAACTAGTACATGTCGGTGTAGTAACGAGAGGAGGGGCTACGAAAGGAGACTACAAACCAATACTAAATGTTCAGCTTGCGACTCGAAAGAAATTCCAATTCGATGTAGAAACAAAGAAAGAAACCTTCTTTGAAGAGAAAGATTCCTTGATCATGGACAATAGTGAGTTACCTATTTACGAGATGCCGCCAAGTTTTGATTCAACAAACTCACCAAAGTCGAAAAGAAAGGTCAATACCTTGAAATTTTTTCTAGAAATCTATCTAGCATTAACAAAGGATCAAGATGCATTAGTATAGATAGAAAGCTTGTTGTATTGACGAGAGGAAGGATGAAATCCTACATGATCACCCATTCAATTCATTGAAAAAGAAGAAAACATGAAGGGAAATGAGAATGAATGTCCATATCGGTGAATCTGAGGTAGATTCAGTTATCTTGGATCTAGGATCGAATGTGAATATCCTAACCAAGAAGACATGGGAAATGATGGGGAAGCCGAAGTTAGTCTGGTCCCTCGTAGAACTTCATCTGGAAAATCAGGCCAAGGTTTCTCCAAAATGATGAGTACCTCAGCTACCTATCAAAGTGGAAGGACTGAAGATGTATGTAGACTTTGATGTTATCGAGATAGTCAATGACACTAGCCCATACCCTATGCTGCTGGGAATTGGTTGGGCGATGGAAAACATGGAGGTTATCAAATTCAAGAAAAGGATAATGGCATTCAAGAATCTTGACACAAGGGTCATTTCCCCATTCGATCCCCTCAAAGGATAGAGATATGTGGAACCACTAAAAGATGAAGTCATGGGAAGATGGGATAATTTCTATAATAGCTCTGAAGACTACATCAATCCCACTACTAATGGAGAGTTTAGTTGGTGGAGTACCAGCTCAACGTCTTGAGACTGTGACAAAGCGTTAGAGAACTGGTAGAACCAATTGCATGAAATGTCACTTCAAAAGTGTGCATGAATCACTCAGTTGCTGAGATGGGTAGCAACAAAAGTATCTAATCTACCGACATACGAAGGGCTACCTAATTTGGCAGTTTCTATCAGCAAATTTGAATACAGAGTATCCGAACCACAATGTTTGTTGGTACTAGAAGAGGCACTAAAGGTAACTCCAACAAGATGTTGGGATATGCACAACACGTCAATATAATATAGACAAATATGTCGACGAATGATGACTGTTTGATTCAAGGAGGATGAATACTACCAAGGAAGGAAATATGATGGAAGAAATGATCCAAGTGACCATTTGATAACATGCCAAACAACATGGGAGCTGAGGTCAAAAGAGGAATGGGTTCATGTGTTCATCCATACGTTGGATGAAATACCACGGAGATGGTATGTTTCTACAGAGATGCGAAGGGAAACAAAAAATTGGGAAGAACTAACTGTCAACTTCATAATTTTTTTTTCGTGAATGAAAATCCATTTATCCATAGTGTGATACAGGACATCCGCGACAAAGTATTGGAGATAGTTCCAGATGAGCTACCGAAGGAATCACAGTGGAAACTAATGCCAAAAATGATGATGAAGTGTTACAATATGTCGGGAGAACCCGATGATGAAGATGATCCAAGAGTTGTTAATATTCCAAAGTCAGAAGGAAACTGCGACATCGAAGCACCATAAATTCCATGCAACAAATTTAAGTAGTGGTTGAAAATGAAGATGGTCAATATTGGGATAGAAGAAGACCCAAATTTTTCTACTATTAGATATTACTATGATGATTCAGTGATAGGGAAAGTCACTGATCTATTACATGAGTTTCAGGACTTATTCCTGACCAAATTTTTAGAGATGAAAGGAATTTCAGGGTGTTGGGAGAAATGAATATTCCTCTGAGACCTTATACGAACCAGTAAAGAAACGACCATATAGGTTGAATTTGCCATACAAAGAATGTGTCAAAGCTTAATTAGAGCAGATGTTGGATGCAGGAATTATCAATCTTGTTAAGGAATCAGAATGGATCGGTTTGATAGTTGTATAGGAAAAAAATATTGGTGAAATACAGATCTACGTTGATCTGAGGAAATTGAATGATGCAAGTCTCCATGATCCATTTCCAACTCCATTTATTGATGAAGTGATGGAAGGAGTTGGAGGATAGGAAATCTATTCATTTACAGATGGATATTCAGCCTATCATCATATAAGAATTGTGAAGGAGGATAGACACAAAACCACTTTCATGACATAATAGGGATGTTTTCAGTACACAGTGATGTCGTTCGGTCTCAAGAAAGAACGCATGATTTTTTCAAGGTTAGTTGTTGCTGCATTCAAAGACTTCATTCATAAATTCCTAGCAGTCTATATGGATGATTGGACTGTCTATGGGTTGGTAAAATACCATACTGCAAACCTTCGATTGATGTTGGAAAGGTGTTGACAACATCAAATTTCATTAAATCTAAATAAATTTATATTTTGTGCACTATTTGGAATCCTATTGGGACACATTGTATGCAAGAAAGGGATGTTGGTCAATCCCACCAATATTGTGATAATTGTTGGCTTACTAGCACTGTTGTAATCTCATAGGTCACATAGGGTTACCAATAATACATGTTAATAATAGACATACATAACAGAGACAAGACACAAGAACAAGTAAGCAGAATAATAAATTATATTATAATGAAAGGGTCCATATGATACAGAGAACTGAACCAAGTTCTCATCCGGCTCAACAGCCTAATATATATGAATTACAAACAATTACAAATAACTACCTGTCGGTTCGGTGAACCGACACGACCTTATGTGGCTGACCTAACCTCTAATTAGTCAGCTAACCGACTTAGTCAGCCGATTGACTAAGTCAGATATCGTTCAAGTCGGCTTACCGACTTGCTCCTCCAACATCTACCCCACAAAATAAACATTTCTTCGTCCCGAAGAAACATGAAGGTATAAAAAAATTTATTTGCCTGTCCTTAGGTGGTTATTTCTATGCTTGGTCTTCATGGGCTATGAAGTTTGATTGTTGGTCTTTTCTGCACACAGACTTCGACAATTGCTTCAGTTGTCACTGCCAGCTGATGTTGAAATGTTGTCCAACTTTGCAGTATTTTTTGGATGTTGATTGTTAATGTAGTCAGACTTGATAATATCAACATATTTTCTTGAATGGAAAACTATGCTATCTTCTCCATGTCAGGACCCATAAACTAGTCCTTTTCCTCTGCTGTCTCAAAAATTCGTCTCATCTACGGGTAGATTATGTCTAATTTTTCTAGATTTGGAATTGCTTGTTGCACCCACTGGTGTGCTTGTCGCTCGTGCTTCTGCAATTTAGTTGTTTCGAGCACTATTTGATTTTCAATTGTGATCCTGAGTTCTACCTCTGTTATTTTTCTCTTTTCAAGCGCTTAGATTTCTTGTCGGGTTTGTCGAACTTGCTGATAGACTTACCCATAATATGCAGGCCAATCTCTCAGTACTTCTTCTGTAATGACCAACTCCTCCATGTGATCTTGTAGTACCTTGTATGCCTTTGTAAAAGCTGTGTGTTGTTGTGTCAGCAGTCGAACTGTTTCTTCTTTCTGCTCTTCTTTTGTATCCTGCCTTTGTGCTTGTAGCACCAACACCCTGCTCTCAAATAGCTGATAAGACTTTTCTAACGGCTTGTTGGTGTCGACCTCTGTCAGACCTGGTATCACAAATTGCACCAAGTTTTTGCATTTGTTAAGGAACTCGACTTGTTATTTTTTGTTCTCGTCGAGCTCCCTACATCTATTCTGGCTCCTTGCTTTTGCTTCAATTGCCAATGATTCCAAGAGTTTCCCTAATTCTCCATCCCTCAGTTTTGTTGGATCGACTACAGTGGTCAACCCAAGTTGACTGATGTGGACCATTTTCGTCTGGCTTTGATGGTCCTTCTTCTTTTTGTCTTTCTTTCTTTTGTGCTTTTGCTGCTCTGCTTGTTTTGGCACCTGTGTACTTGCAAGAGTCAACATTGGACTGTCTGGTTGCTGGTTAATAGTGGTCGATGGTAATTCTGGTTGGGCTGGTTGGATAACTGTTGCAGCTGGTTGTGCATCTAGTTGGTTGGATTCAAAGGATCTAGATGTGGGTGCGGTTGGTGCTAATGGTTGTGGTGGAGGTGGTTCAGGTTCAGTTGGTTGGATTAGAGACTCTGGGTGGTGGATTGGTGGTGATGGTGTTGGTGAATGGTCTGGTGGAATTAGATTAGTGGAGATATGGTCAGGTGAGGGGTCGTGGATTTGTGGAGGTGATTTTTCCTGGAGGTCGAAGAACAGTTCCTCGATTTCTCGATTTATTTCGTCCATTTCCTCTTCTTCCTCATCTTCGGTCAGTTCATTTGCTGGTGGGTTGGGTTCGGGGTTGGTCGGAATGATAGATGTGGTCTGACTTGCGACAACTTCAACTTCTTTGTTGGGGTTTCTCTCAAATGTCGAACTCGTAATTAAAAAAGTCCTCAGCCTCTGGAGTACTTGGCCAGGTTGGGGAGCAGTCAGTCTGGATCCACCAGCTTCAAACAAAGGGGCTTTGGTGGTGAGCTTTTGAACTGACGTGAGTAACTCAGGCAATTTTTCAATGTATGCCTGGAGGTCTCTGTCGTGGTCAAACTTCTCCTTCTGGGTCTTCGACATAGAATTCTTGCATATGTCGATTGGGCTTATGGAAGGAGGGTCTGGAATCAATTCTTGTGTTATTTTGGTCAGGGATGGGGGTGGAGGTGTAGACACAAGATCCACAACATTTTTAGCCATTGAAGTGTTTGTGCTTTTTGCCTTGTTTGGCCGACCTTGTTTTGCCCTTGCTTCGACAAATCTCTGGAATTGGGTCTCGACGAGAATTTTGTTTGCTGCGACATATTCTATAATGTTGCAGGTTGTAGCTGCTAGTTCTTCCTCATCTTCTGAGGACTATACGATGATAATTTTGCACTTACCCTTCCCCTGCTCATGTTCCTGGATTCTTTATCTTTTTCTTGAGGCTACTATCTCCTTCGACAATTTGCGTATATTTTCTTTGGTGACAGCATACTCGGGGTTTTTAGTGTCTATCTTTCCCCCCCTAATGTTCAGTTGAGACAAGGATTTCTTTAGCTGGATTGGTTACCAGCTGTTATGCTTGCGTCTCTTCCCTTTGTAGTGTTGGTGGTCTGATTATAATTTGCAGTTGACCAGTGCCTTCTGCAGGTGTCTCCTCTGACACAAATGTGACGATATATAAGCTGAGCTCATAATCCTCTTCTTTCTCTTGGTCGATCAACGAATCTTCTATCGACATGTCTATTTCTTTTTCCCTTTCTGGTATCGACAATTTTGTGCCTGACTGTCGAGCCAACTCCCGAAAAATTTCTTCGACTATCGGGTAATAGTCGAGAGTTTTTGCCTTTGCTTTGGCACCTTGCATGTACCACACCGTGGTATGGTTGAGCTCTAACTAGATATGAGCAGTTTTGGGAAGACTTCGTCGGATGTTTTGAGGCACCCTCCATCTGGTCGTGCAGACTTTCAGTTGTTGGAACCAGTTTTCTAGCAACACTTTGCCTTCTGCTAGTTCCTTCAATGTTCCATTTTGAGAGAACGGTTTGAATCTCCACATGTGGAATTTTGTCGGTTCTTGAAACTATTTGTCTCCGACAGGGCACAAAGAGTACATGACTATCTATATCATAAGGGATGGAAACCTTATGATCCCTCCCGACTCCTGGCATTTTTCACAGATGCCTTTGAGCATGTCGACGACATACTCAGACCATCTGTATATTTTTCCTATGTCGGAAATGGTATCCACTGCCTCCAACATATCTATTTTGAGGTCGCTTCCTCCACCTGTCGGTGTAAGTGCAGTGGCTATGGTTTTGGCCACTATTTGTGGCCTTCGAGCTTGTATTTGGATAATCATTAGCCCTTTGGAGTTTTTTCCTGATGTTGATCCTATTAGCTCTTCTACCAGACCTTCTTTGATCCCGACTGGTACTGGTTCACCTTGGTTTGATAACTCAGTCAATTTGGAAATTACTTCCCCAGAGATTTCAACCGGTCGGTCGAAGTAAAATCTATCGTTATGATACCGGCTTATGATAAATTTCACCGTTGTTTCCTTCGTGCCTCCAAAACTGGCCATGATCAGTGCATTGATGTAGTTTACAATGGTACTATGATTGATTTTCTCTACAGCTTGTGTAGGCCTTTTGTCGACATAAGCCCACTCTTTAATCTTATCCCATAGTTTCACCCATGAGCCCTCCTGAACCTTAGCATTCTTGATTAATTTGAGTCTCCTCATCAATGGTGTCTCCGTGGTCTATAGTTCTTTAGCCTTGGATGCAGCTCTGGTTTGTTTAGGTGCCATCTTGTCAGTCTACTGGTCAATTTTGCTTCGGTATTCTTAGTTTTTAGTCGTCTGGTTGCTAAGTTTCTCTCTCTATTCAGAATGCTGTAAATGATCCTTTGGCGGTTCAGTATTTATAGTTGATGTGTTTGACGTTTTTGTCGATGGGTGTATTAATGGCGAACGTGATGGTCCAGCATAAACACTTGAGTTTTCATTAATGGTGATTTTATTTTGTCGTCCGTAGTCATGAAGGCGAGATGGGACTTTCGAGGTCATTGGTTGATGTCGATTATGTGAGTGGTCGATGGTGTTATGTCGATGGGTGTGATGTCGGTTGTCGTGGTGGTGATTTCCTGTCATACTGTTTTATGTTTTTCGATCTTATTTTAGTTTTTGGATTTTCACATTTTTATAGCTTTTGTTTAACCGTTATGGTCGTTATATGTTTTTTTTTTTTTGAACTGGTTTAGTTTCTATACTGCTTTAGTTGGGCACCATTAACAAGTTCCTGAAATACTATGCCTTGTAACGTCCTTATTTGGACTGATCCATTGGCATGTACCTCTTTGACAACATAGGGTCCCATCCATTCTACATGTAGCTTTTTGGGTTTTCCTTTTACCCGACTATTGTATAGTAAGGCAAGGTCTCCTATTGACAGGTTTTTGTTTTTGATGTTTCGGTCGTGCCATACCTTCAGTTGTTGTTTCTGGATTTCCTGATGTTGTAACAAGATTAGTCACTATTCTTCAAGTTTACTTAGTTGCAATAGTCGGTCCTTTCTTCCTTGTTCGACATTGACATACAAAATTTCTGTGATAATAGGTGTCTGTTGTCGAAAGTGTAGAGGAACTACTGCTTCCTGTCCATAAACTAGTTGAAATGGTGTTTGGTCGGTTGAACGCTTATATGTCGTTCTGTATGCCCATAATACTGTAGGTATCTTTTCATCCCAGTCGTCTTTGTCGATGTTACATATTTTTGTCAATCCTTTTGTTAATTTTTTGTTAAATTCTTCAATTTCTCCATTCGACTAAGGGTGGTAAGTTGTACTCCATCAGTGGTTGATTTGGAACTGGTCTGTTAGTGTTTTAATAGTTTTATTAATGAAGTGTGTTCCCTGGTCACTGATTAGGGTTAATGGACATCCAAATCTGGTAATGATATTCTCATAGATAAACTTAGCAGCTATCTTGCTAGAACATGTGTCGACTGGTTCTGCCTCTGCCCATTTGGTTACATATTCGACTGCAGTTATTATGTACCTTGCACCTATTCTTTTTGCTGGTATAGGAAATGGTCCTATGAATTCGATGGCCCAAATTTCAAATGTCAAACTTGGGTTTACTAATATCATGGGAATTTCTATACTAGGTAGGGGTCAACCCATCCATTGACATCTGTCACATTGGCTTACAATTTTTTTGCAATCTTTATGAAGTGTCGGCCACCACAACCCTGATTGTTGGATTTAATTTGCAGTTGTATCTGCTTGGGAATGTCCTCCTACAGTTTCATAATGTGCTTCATACATAATATTATTTCTTTCATGTTTTAGTACACACCTTTTGAGGATGTCGTCTAAACCCATTTTATATAGGAATCCATTTATGAGACTTTATGGTGTAGCTTTCATGGATAAGATTTGTTTCTTCTTCGTACTCATGCCTTCTGGTGCTTGTCCATCTTCTAAAAACTGAGCTATTTCCTCTAACTCTGTCGGGACTGCTTCTATTCGAAATAAATGTGCATCCGGTAAGTCGTCTTCGACTCCTGTCGGTTCCTCCCCTATGTCTATTCGAGATAAGTGGTTGGGACCGAAATTTAGCTTACCTGGTCTGACAACGACTTCAAATTCAAATTCTTGGAATAGAAGTAGCCATCGACAAATTCTTCCATGGTGTAGAGGCTTATTTACGAGGTATTTTAGTGCTTGATGGTCAATGTAAAAGATAAATGGATTAGCTAGTAGATAGTGTCAATATTTTTGTAGTGCAAAGACCATTTCTAATGCTTCTCTTTCGGTTGTCGAATAGTTTCTTTCAGGTTTGTTTAGTTTTCGGCTACTGTAACTATAGGATAGTCCATTCCATCATCTCTTGGTTGAGTTAGGATTGCTCCTATTGCTAGGCCTGATGCATCAATGTGAACATGGAATTTGATCGACCAGTTTGGAAACCTTAGGATGGGTGCTTCGACTAGCTTTATTTTTAGTTTTTCGAATGATATGTTGCACTCCTCTATCCAGTTAAATTCCTTATCATCTCTTAGCAATTCTTCCAATGGGTATGTCATATCTGAATAGTGTCTTATGAATTTTCTATAATATCCTCTATGACCAAGTAGTACCCTGACTTGTTTTGGATTCATAAGAGGTTTTAAGTTGAGGATGATTTTTTTTTTTGTGAAGTTGACTTTAATTCCTTCTTTACAGACAATGTGTCCTAATAGTATTCTGATAGGAGTTAGAAATATGCATTTCTTGATGTTTAGTGATAGTTGGATCTGTCGACATCGTTCCAACATAAGTCTTAGCCATTTACAATGGTCCTTTAGTGTAGAGTATATTGTCCAATCGTCGAAATATACTGCCATTGTTTTGTAAATGTACTCCTAAAATGTTTTAACCACAATCCTTGAAAAGACTGCAGGTACATTTTTAAGTCCAAAAGGCATAACCCTGTAAGCAAATGAGCCAAATTCACATACAAATGTTGTCTTTTTCTGATCTTCTTTGGCTATTGGTACTTGATTATAACCTGAGAATCCATCTGTAAATGAATGACATTCATGTCCTACTACCTCATTTAAGATTTCATCTGCATAAGGAGTTGGAAATGGGTCTGTTAATGTAACTTTATTGAGTTCTCTGAAGTTGACACAGATCCTTAGCTTGGTTGGATCATGTTTCTTTGGTTGAACCACCATTGGACTTGCCCATTCTGATTGGTCAATAGGATAGATGATTCCTGCTGCAAGCATGTTATCAATCTCTTTATTGACTATCTCTTTGTATTTATGAGCTAGTTTATATGGTCTTTGCTTGACAGGTCAAACATCAGGTTTAATGTCGATCTTCATTTCGCCCATTTCATGTACTAGACCTTTAAGATCCTTATAGTCTCTAGCAAACACATCTTGAAATTCTTTCAGTAGGATTGTGATCTCTGTTGTTTGTGCTTCAGACCAGTAGTCTCCAATTTTTTCTATTTTTGGTTAATCATCATTTGATATGTCAAATTCTCTAGTTTTGACTTTCGAATCTAGCCATTCCAATGCTTTAGCTTCATTGATTGGTCAAATTCCTTCCTTAAATTGTGAGAATGTGGCAGGGAAGTCTGCTACAGTCATTCAGTCGATATCCTCCTTGTCGGTTGTTTCAACTTTGTGTACTGTGCGAATAGGTTTGGTCATTTCGACATGGTTTGATTTCCATCTAAAGATTTTCCCTTCAAAATTTTCATTTTCCAATTGTAGTCTTGTTGACTGTGGTATTGTCCTGGTTTGTATATTGTTACAGTTTATTGTCGATCGGTTGTCCCGTAGGGTTTTGTTTTCTGTCGGTTGTACAAATGCTTTGATATGTTTTGCAGTTTCGACCAAATTCTCATTTTGGGGTTCAAAGTTGAAGTCTTTGATAAAATTCTTTTAAGTTCGTGCCATAGGAGTGTTTCACCCCGAGCTTCTTCCATATTGTACCATTTGTTTGGTAAGTCGGTGAGTGTTGATGGAAATAAGTGTGGCCATGTACGTTCATCTTTATATCCAAGTTTTGTCCATTCTTTTTCACATGTCTTTATATGGTTTTCTGGACCCTATCCTTGGGTAAATATAGGTATCTAAGCCTAGTTGGTTAAATTATTTCTTCCAAATATTTCTACAAAATAAGTCGAAGCTATTGTCCATGTCTGCAGTCTTGACTGATGGGTATCCCACCATCTAGTAGCTTGTCTGGTAAAAGTTTCTACTAAAATTTGTAGTCGGCCATGTTCACCAATGTTCCTAGATACTTGCTCTACATGCATAATTGATGATTCTCTTTCTTTATACCTTGGTATTTTTGTGGTATTTATATTTGTTGGTTGCAAGGTAGGATATTCCCTAATTTTATTCTCAAATATTTTTGGGATGCTGGACACCACAAAGCATTGTCTGACTGGTTTCTACTGTACTTTTTGAATGGTCCAACATCCTCTTGCTTTTGTTTCATAGTTTTCAACCTCCCAATCATATAGTTCTGCATCTAAATTGTATCCTACTGAGTCGTGGTTTCCTAAGTAAAGTTCACCATATGTATTAGGTTCTGTGTAATCTTCATTATTCTGTATCTAATATAGTTTTCGGATGTCAACTTCTTCATCAATTGGTTCTGTCCAAGGTTCTCCTTGGGATGGATGAATAGGTATTATGAATTTTTTTTCCATTCCCCTTTAATTTTATTATTTCTTTGTCCAGGGATATCGAGGCTTTCATTTTTCTCCCCCAAGGTTGACCTACTAATGCTAGGAAGGAACTAGATCCTTCCTTAGGGTCAATAATTTCAAAGTCAACTTTGGTTGATATTCCTTTTATCGTTGTGTCAACATTTTTCTAGACTCCAATAGGTTCAATTAGACCTTGGACGGCTAGTTTCAAGTATATGCCTAATTCGTATAATCGAGGTCTGCCTAACTGTTCCCATGTGTCTCGAGTCATAATATTTACCTGTGATTTGAAATCAAGTACAACTTGTCGGACATGGTATCCTTCAATTTCCAGGTCGACAAGTGGGTTGGCATCACTTTTATCTTTTTGGTTTAAGCTGCAGATTTTCTTCATTTGTTTTTCGGTGTTTTTGTTGTTTTTTATTTTATATAGTAAGTCGATGAATTGCGATACTGTTTTATCTTTTTGTACCAAATGTATTAGCTCTTTTACTGTGTCTTGTCAATTATCCTCTTCTTCTTCTTGTTGAGCAAATTCTCTAAATATATTTGTTTTTCTTTAACTAGGTCAGGATAAACATTCTTTTCTTTTATTTTTCTTATTTGGGGGTTATCATTCCCAGTTTTCGTCCCTTGTTGGGTTACGATATGTAAATTCTTTGTATTGATAATATCATGTTTTTGCACACACGACAAGACATTAATATTTTTTCTTTTTATTTATCTTTTCAAACATAGTAGGGCAATCCTATAATGAGTGATCCCCTACTCCACAACTAGTACAGAATTTTAGGTCAGTTCTGTCCTTGTATGGACAGTCTGCATATCGGTGTCCTTCCTTGTAACATGTGAAACATTGGATGGGCCGACGTGGTTGGTTGTCTTGATTCCTAGAGAATCAACCTTGACTTCCATAGCCTCCATGTCGGTTGT
Organism: Pseudotsuga menziesii; assembly: GCA_001517045.1. Classification (NCBI taxonomy): domain Eukaryota; kingdom Viridiplantae; phylum Streptophyta; class Pinopsida; order Pinales; family Pinaceae; genus Pseudotsuga; species Pseudotsuga menziesii. The sequence goes on along the minus strand of LPNX010741984.1, from coordinate 273,968 downwards.
CAAATCGGCGTTCATACCGACGACCTTCATACCTTTGATTATTTTGGTCATTTTGTGCATTGTTTCATTGCTCATTGTTCTATGCAATTGCATTAGTCTGATATACTGCCTGATAATTTTGTCGATTCTTTAGATTCAGGTGGCATTTAGAGGTGTTATGATTTTTAGTTTCATAGATTGCACACCATGATGCTTTTCCATTCTTCATGTTGAATGGGCAATCTTTTGTGGTATGCTCTCCATGCTCCTGGAAGATGTCACAGAAACATTTTGTTTGCACAAAACGAACACCTTGTCGGCTAATATCATGTCGACAGTTGTTCTTTGAATGTCCATCCATCGAGCATTTTGTGCACCAAATATACTGACTCTTAAGGTTTAGCTCTTTTAGATATTTCTGCATGATCTCAAGCTATTCCTCCAGTTTGTGATCCGTGGGATATGATGGAATGTCTTCATCCATTTCTACTTGTAGAGATTTCGTAAGCACATCTTCATAAGTTTTGAATGTCTCCAGACTGATGTGCTGACGAATTTTCTGTGACAGACCTGCAAGAAACCACTGGATTATTAGTTGCTCATCAATGACATAATCCAACTGGCTGAGAAGGTCTTTCCAGCATTTGTCATAGTCGCGGACAGTTTCTCCTAGATTTTGTGATGTTGTCTTTAATTTATTTGCTGCCGGATGTTTTTCATCTGGAGTTTTAAAGAACGATAGAAATTGTGCTTTGACTTTGGCTTTAGTTGCTCAGGGAGTTCTCTCAGAAAAGGTCATATACCATGTTAATGCCCTTTTCCTCAAGGCACCAGTGAACTGTGCCATCTGTCTGTCTTCATATGTAACTTGGTTTGCCTCCCAAGTCAACTCACAGATGAACCAATGCCGTCTAGGGTCCTCGTCGCCCTCATATAGAGGGATGTGCGCTGACCCGTGACCCATGTTGGAGTCACTATTGCTGTCTTCTTTAGGAGGTGGTGGGGATAGTGGGGTATTTTGTTTTTTATTCTGTGCAGAACTATTATTGATAGAACTCTCATTTCTGTCAGTCATCTTAGTTGTCTTTTCTTCTTCAACAAGCAGTCGGTCGGGGTCAACTTCTTCTGTCGATGTCCAACTGCAATTATTTGTCTGCAGCTCCAAATTTTCTGTATCTTCCAAAGCTGTATTTGGTAGGGGGGGTGCTCCTTCATGTGTTAGATAAAGTAAGTGGATACTTCGGTTGGAGGGTAATGTTTGAAGCGTGGCCCAATTTCCTTCTTCTGGTCGACGGATAAGTAGATGATTATCATCATTTCTCTCATCGTCTAGTCTGCTCCAAATACCAAAGTCACCAACTCTTAGTTTGAGGTCCTCTTCGACAATGGTTTGTATCCTGGTACCCGGACTTGTTGGAGATAAAGGTCTTACCTCCTGGGGAACTTCTAATTGGAGAGCTTCTTGCTGCTCTATCCACAAATCTTCTTCCATAGGGGACGCTTCTTCTTCCACGCCTTCTTCATGTCGGTCATGACCCGACTTTGGCGGATTTATCTCTTGGTCTGTCACCCTAGTTCTCATTCCTCTTTGCAGCGCTATAGATCTTTCTCTTCTCTCTTCCCTTCTTTGCAGCCTCTTCTCCCTCTCTATTTTCTGAAATTCCATCGTACCTTTATGTGACACTGTCCTTTCGATTTCCCTTTTAGGTCAACTTTTCATTGCTGGTGAATGGTATCTCTTTAGTCGACTAGAATCCTCTCCACTTTACCCAGACATACGACCAGCTATCCCCCCATTTCCTACCCGATGCTTTAGAAAGACTGGATAGTTCTATTCACTTGCTTAGGAAGTATTCCCACTCCCTTTCGGCAATGAATTTCTCCCACTTCTTTTGTTTCTCCGCCCAATTAGTATTTTGTGGCGGTTCGCGTAGTAATGGACGAGGTTCAACAATATGACCCACTCCTTTCTCGATTAGGAATTTGAACAGCAAGGTCGGTAAGGAACACAAGAATTGCTTAGTGAGTTCAATGTAGAATTTCTTCTTGATGGTTTCCACCGAAGTTCTTTCCTCTACGGCTTGCTCCTCACAGAATTCATTGTTGATCTTTTCAAACCACTCCAACAGGTTTGTCCTTCCCCCTTAAATCAGTTTGTCTAGCAGCTGTTGATCTTTAATCACTTCCGGCTTTTTCATCCAGGAGTTTTTTCAAAAGCTGGGGCACTGATTCTACAAACTTTTCATGAGTCTCTGTAAAGAACCTTTCTTTTTCTTGAGCAGTCATTAATCTGTTTCTTTGTGTGTAATTTTGCAAGTAGTTTGCTATTTTACGCTCCCACCAGTACTTAATCTCTTGTTCTGATATCATCTGCTTGTATACATCTCAGACATGTACTACCGACAATGGAGCCAATGTTGTAATCTCACAGATCACATAGGGTTACCAATAATACACGTTAATAACAGACATACATAACAGAGACAAGAGACAAGAACAAGTAAGCAGAATAACAGATTATATTATAATGAAAGGGTCCATACAATACAGAGAACTAAACCGAGTTTTCATCCGGCTCAACAGCCTAATATATATGAATTACAAACAGTTACAAATAACTACCTTTCAGTTCGGTGAATCGACACGACCTTATGTGGCCGACCTAACCTCTAATTAGTCGGTTGATTGACTAAGTCGTCTTACCGACTTGCTTCTCCAACAGGCACCAACGACAACAAAATAATAGAGGGTGACATTGGGCCACAAAAGGTATTACCAAAAGTTTATAAGGGGGTACGTAGCGATCACTATGTTGATGGAGAAATTATTGAAGAAACATGTGAAGATCGAATGGAACAATGACCACCAAAGGAGCCTCGATACACTAAAGAAAAATATGGTTGTAGAGCAAATATTAGTTTTTTTGGACTGGACAAAGGAGTTCCATGTTCGTGTCGATGCTTCATCAGTCACATTAGGAGTAATATTGGACTTACTAAGAGAAGGATCAATCGATCATTTGATTGAGTTTGCAAGCTAGAAGATGTCTACTATGGAGAATAACCACACGACAACAGAAAGAGAAGGATTGGCAATGCTTTATGCATTGAAAAAATTATGCCAATACATGTTAGGAGGGAATTTCAAAATGTTTACGGATCACTCAGCATTGAAGTACTTGGTCAATAAGCTTGTGTTGGGGGGGAAGATATGTTGATGTCTACTACTATTCCAAGAATTGGATTTTGAGATCTTTGTGAAACCCGTACGATTGAACACAGGACTTGATCACCTATCAAGGGTAGAGTTAGTTGAAGAACTAAGCAGCATCAAGGATGTCTTACCTGATGCACAAATATTTAGAGTCAAAATGGTTGATGACTATTACAAATGAATTGTTCAATTTTTGGTGACAGGAAAATCCCCTGAGTATTTCACCACTAGTCAGAGGAAACAACTAGTTGTAAGAGTCATCAACTTCCAACTGATCACAAGGAAACTATACAATATGGGGCCAAATGAAATTTTGTGTCAATATGTTCTTTCACATGAGTAGGAAAGAGTGTTAGTAGAGGCACACAGTGGGATTGTAGGAGGACATTATGGACAACATGCAACCACCAGAAAAATACTTAGAGTTGGATTAAGGTGGTCAATAGTACATGGATATGCCACATAATATCCTAAAATCTATGGTGTATGTCAAAGAATGAGAAAACCATCGCGGAGAGAAAAGATGTCGTTAGTACCTCAGGTAACACTACAAACATTCGACAAGTGGGTAGTTGATTTTGTGGGACCTATCAATCCACTAGGAAAAAAGAATAGGTGCAAGATCTATCATCACTATGACTGATTATCTAACAAGATGAGCCAAGGATATTGCACAACCATGACAACAACAAGGTTCCTTTTCAACAATGTGGTTACCCAATCTGGATGTCCTAAGATATTGATGAGTGACCAGGGAGCTCATTTCATCAAACATACAATCAAAGTGATGACTAAGGAATTCTAGATATAACACAAGAAAATTACTCCATATCACCCACAAGAGAATGGAGTAGTCGATACGTTTAACAAGATATTGGAAAATGCACTTACTAAGGTATGCGATACAAATCGTGACGATTGGGATCTAAAAATCCTTGCAATATTATGGGTATACAAAATGAAATGTAAAAGATTGACATGATAGACACCATTTGAGTTTGTTAATGGACAAGAAGCGGTGATGTCGATGGAATATATTTTCCCTAGTCTATGCATAGCAACAATAACAAGAATGAGCGACGAAGGAGCAATTGAAGAAAGATTGGAATAGTTAGTACGCCTCAAAGAGGATCGCTTCATCGCATGTTTTCATCAGCAAGTAGAGAAGGATCGACAGAAGGAATGGCATAATCACCACATATGGTTCTCCTCTACGATAGAAAGTTTGTAAAGTACCCAGGTAAATTTCAAATGCATTGGCTTGGTCCTTACATCATACATTTCATTACAGATTTAGGTGAAGTACAGTTGCAACAATTAGATGGAGTACTTCTACCAAAACTAGTGAACGGGAGTTGGCTAAAGTCCTATCAAGACATCCCGATGCGACACCCATGCTAACAATGGCGAATGCTAAAAAAACTGAATAATGGAAAATCATGAAGGAAAGCCCGTCGAAAAAAAGAGAAGTGACGAGAAAAGTTGAACCGCGACAAGATTTGAAACTTGTCGATCTCATATAAGGTGCTAAAGGGTCAAATTAGGAAATAAATGGAGCAATTACACTAGGAAGAATGACAACGCAAGTTGGAAAGACCTGTATTTAATGACCAAGGTGCACGTTGGATTTGCAGAATTGACAGAGGATCTGATCAATCAAGAGGGATTTGGTAATGATGTTTCAAATCTCTTGCATGGAAGGATCAGAGGCTATAAAATCAGGTCGATGGGTAGGGTTCAACCATTGTGTGTGATGAGAGGAGGAATCAAAGAAAAGAGAAGAAGATTCAAAGTGAGGAGAAGTGTAAGAGAGAAGAGACACTACTACATTTCGATCCAAAATCCGACGGCGCGTGGATTTCTCTTTTTAAACTTACAAAAAATCACAAGGATACATTTTTTTTTTGTAAATGTGGCCACAAGCGTCGGTGAAGCGACGGCTATTGTCATAACCGTCAGTTAAGCAACGGTGATTTAGTAAGCGACGGTGCCTTTAATTGGTCAATTATTTAACATGGAAAGCGCCGTCGCATATCCGACGCATCGGTTCATTTCCTACACACACTCATATAAATAGATGTAGGGATAGGTTCATTATCTCACACACTCACTCTCGCACTTATCTCTTGGACAAGAAATGCGAAATTCCTAAGACGTTTGTTTTTGGCCTTGTGCTTTTGTGGGGATCTTCCCACTTGGTCTTGGATTTTGGTCTTGCTCTTTGGTGACTTCTCTCTTGAAGTATCTCTTGGTTAATAATTTCTTGGTTTAGGGTTTGGTTTTTGGCCTTGTGCCTTTGTGGGGATCTTCCCACTTGGTCTTGGATTTTGGTCTTTCTCTTTAGTGACTTCTCTCTTGAAGTATCTCTTGGTTTAGGGTTTGGTTTTTGGCCTTGTGCTTTTGTGGGGATCTTCCCACTTGGTCTTGGATTTTGGTCTTTCTCTTTGGTGACTTCTCTCTTGAAGTACCTCTTGGTTAATTTCTAATTGGTTTATTCTTGTTAAATCTTTCTTGGAGAAACTTTGTTCTCTTGTGTTAGGGTTTTATACCCTCACTTAGGGTTTTCTCTTATGGATTTGGCTTTGACTCTTGTGGAAATAAGATTCATCATATACTTAGTTTTGTCTTGAGTTAGGGTTTACCCTCATTTAGGGTTTGCTCTTATGGATTTGGCTTTGACTCTTGTGGAAAAGAAGATTCATCATATACTTGGTTTTGTCTTGAGTTAGGGTTTACCCTCACTTATAAGGTTTTTCTCTTGTGGATTTGGCTTTGACTATTGTGGAAAAGAAGATTCATCATACACTTGGTTTTGTCTTGAGTTAGGGTTTACCCTCACTTAGGGTTTTCTCTTATGGATTTGGCTTTGACTCTTGTGGAAAAGAAAATTTATTATATACTTGTTTTTGTCTTAACTAGTTAGGGTTTACCCTCAGTTAGGGTTTGCTCTTGTGGATTTGGCTTTGAATCTTGTGGAAAAGAAGATTCATCATGATATACTTGGTTTTGTCTTGAGTTAGGCCAGTTTATCCTCACTAATTAGGGTTTGCTAGGGATTTGGCTTTGACTGTTGTGGAAAAGAAGATTCATCATATACTTGGTTTTGTCTTGAGTTAGGGTTTACCCTCACTTAGGGTTTTCTCTTGTGGATTTGGCTTTAACTCTTGTGGAAAAGAAGATTCATCATATACTTGGTCTTGTCTTGAGTACTTAGGGTTTACTCATGTGGATTTGGTTTTAACAATTGTGGAAAAGAAGACTCATCATATACTTGGCCTTGTCTTGAGTTAGGGTTTACTTATGTGGATTTGGTTTTACCATTGTGGAAAAGAAGACTCATTATATACTTGGTCTTGTACTCTTGAGTTAGGGTTGACTCATGTGGATTTGGTTCTAACCCTTGTGGAAAAGAAGACTCATTATATACTTGGTCTTGTACTCTTGAGTTAGGGTTGACTCATGTGGATTTGGTTCTAACCCTTGTGGAAAAGAAGACTCATCATATACGTGGGTTTGCTCGTACTTTGTTCTTAGGGTTTGAGTAATAAAATGCCACGTAACAATAATGTTACAGGTCATCAAGATCCAGAACAAAATCGACAATTGCTTGCTAGGTTGTGGGATGGAGTGGAAAGAAGGGGTGATGGAAAATGTTATTGTCCTTGCAGTCGATCTAGGGTATTTAATAAGAGAAGGTTATTGATCGCAAAAACTAAAAAACATTGTAGGGAACATGGACATGTTGAGGGGGGGCATGAATATCATCCATTGGTAAGTCAATATAATTCATGATTATATATCATGCGGTCTTTATATTGAGAGTTTTTGTAATTGTATATTGTATAATTTTTATTTTTGTTAATTAATCGACATGACTAACGTTCTTTGTTTGATGTTTTAATTGTAATTATAAATCAAGGGCCTCCTAGGGCTGTTCCAAACATGGAGAATGTGGTAATTGCAGAAAAACTAGCGCAGGAGGAATGTCAATATGCAGGTCCTGCGAATACTGATCATGATCAAGTTAATGATGATATGGAATTAGATGATGATCATGACGATAACATAATTGAGGATGATGGTGCAAATACATTAATCAATGATGCATTTAATGTTAGAATGGACGATGATCAACATCATGCGCCGTCAATTGATGACTTTGAAGATCTTCATGATTTACCTACACTTGAGAAGGCAGACGAACCACTTTTTGAAGGTTCCCGCATAAGTGTTCTCTCTACTGTGTTGCTGATAATGAACTTGAAGGTTATGAATCATTTTTCAAACATAGCCATCACGCTGGTGTTAAGGTACATATGTGATTATATGTTTCATTGATCGCATATATATGATTTGATTTATGTTGCTATAATATTTGTATTGGTATACGTACTTCATCATAAAAATAATAAGGATGTATTTGTTGTCGTTAATATTATGCTCTTCAAATATTTATATTAACCATTTTTTTAAAATTTGTTGTAACAGCTTGATAGGTGAATATTTCTTACCGCCATCAAATAAATTACCTCGCACATACCGAGATTTAAATTCCATCATGAAATATGTTGGAATGGAGTATCAAGCAATTGATGCATGTCCTAATGATCATATTTTATATTATAATCAGTATGAGTTTGCAATAGAATGCCCTATATGTCATAGCAGTAGATACCGAACATATCAAGTAACCAAAGAGGTGTCTCGTAATGTTCTTCGTTATATTCCCATTATTCCACGCTTGTAATGACTGTTTAGGTGCAAAAACATAGCACAATTTATGGATTACCATGCACGAAATAGAAGTGGAGATGATATTCTTCGAATGCCCGCAGATGGTTCTGCATTTACAGACATGGAGGAAAAATGGCCACACTTTAAAGAAGAACCTCATAATGCTAGAATTTCTTTGGCAGCGGATGGTGTCAATCCATTTGCAGATATGAGATCTACTTGCTCGGTCTGGCCTGTTTTTGTTATAAACAATAACATTCCTCCATGGATGTCAATAAAGAGGGAGCATATAATGTTGGCAATGATTGTTCCAGGTATAATTTGTACTTTAGAACAATGTTTTTTTAATGCATTAGTATTTAATTTGTCATGAATATCAATATTGTTGCATATTCATGTCATATATATATTTCATTTACTTATATGTATTGTATTTGTTGTTTTCTTTTAGGTAAGTACCTAGTTAAAGATATGAATGTATATATCGAGCCTCTTGTTGATGAAATAATTAAGCTATGGAATGGTGTCACTATGTATGATGTCTCTAGACCAGTAGGGCAAAGGGAATTTCAATTTCATGCAATGCTTGCCTGGACAATTCACGATGCTCCAGGGCTAACACATTTTTGTGGTCTTCAAACAAAGGGAAAATTTGCATGTCCAGTTTGTGGTCCTAAGATGAAATCTCGTCATTCAAAGAGTTTGTCAAAGGAAGTGTTTGATGAGTATAGGCACTTGCTCTCTAAGAATCATAGGTATCGAACTATCGAAAAACATCTTTTTAATGGGAAAGAGGAGACCGCATTAAAACCACAAAGAATGACACCTCGCGTATGGAAGTTGCAATATAATAGAAATCGTCAAGGTACGATTCAATTTGTCTATCTTATATATTCATATTGATCATCTCTTATATGTACTTTTTAATGTTTTATTTTGGATTATATTAATTTTTTTTACTGTAATATACGACATTTTAATCTCTTTAACTTATATATTGATTTCTGATGGTCTGCATGAACATCATGAAGGTGTAAATGGGCTTCCACGAGGAATGAAAAGTTATCCCAAACAATTTAGTAGGTTGCCTCAT
>LPNX010741984.1:130969-255872 GCA_001517045.1 Pseudotsuga menziesii | reverse complement strand
TTTCTCGCCTATTATGAATTGCTTGTTTAATATCATGGAACCAGTAAGTATGTTAATCCATGTGTGTTATTTTAATTGTCTGCTTAAGAAGATTCACTATCCAAAGATAGTTTCTTCACAATGAGCCATTACATGTCAGTGCGGTAGCATACTTAAAAATTCGCAATCATCCTCTGTCCTCAATAGATAGATCCATCATCTTCCCTTTGATAGACATACAGCTACCATGAACCATCTTTTTAAATTTCAGTCAGAATTTGGATCCTATTTAGTATTTATTATAACCAATATAAGATTTCTGCATGATATTTTGTTTTTAAGTTTGTTTATGGTATTCCAACACACATTATGCATATAATCCATTCATTGCTATATTCATAACAACATAAGAAGCCATAGAGAAATTCACAGGGGTCTTGTTAATTGGGCAGTGACGTAGTACTTGAAGGAATACTATTAAACCTTCCACGTGACCTAATGCATATTGTGCTCATTGTTCAGCAATATAGGTTCAAAGTCTTTGTATAAGATGTATTTAAAGTATTTTGCAATTACACCATGGCTATCGTGAACCACCATCATCAGTGACCTTTGGATCTACTTCCAATCTTGGTTAAATTGTATTTCTCAGAGAAAATACAACAAATGCCCTTAAAATAACTACAGGGTTTCCTTTGAGGGTGAAAACAACTATTGTGTTGAAAGGTCAGTTAGTCCATGGAATTATTTGTTCCTTGAATTCGATTTGCAAGAATTTCAAGAGCAAAATTCTATGTAGCTGTAGCAATTGCAATAATCCCTGTATCCCTGTGATTATTGGTGGCTATAAATTTTAAACTCATGAACACTTGCCATCAACCATGTTATCCACATTTTGTGGTATAGCAGTGAACTCACTCAAATCCTTATTCACATGAGGAGGTTCCACCTCAAATGCAGGTTTTGCATTTCATATGTTTAACAGAAGATTTTGGAAAGTGACTTGAGAAGCATTGCTACCTTGTTGAAAAATAGCCTCCAACATGACAATACTGTCAAATATTCATGGGTGACAAAGTTGGTCAACCTAGTTGTGTGATCATATCTGCTAGGACATTTGTAGATTTGTTCTAGAAAGATCTTGTTCCACAGAGATCCGAGTCAAAGTGCATAAGTTACTCTGCAAGTTTATTTTAAAAGAAGTGTTGAAGGCAGCGATGGGTCTGCAACAATGGTATATAAGTAATTTGCAATGTTTTTTTCACAAATTTAGTAGTCGTTGTCAAGCTGCAATGGTGCATCACAAGGTTAGAATATATAGCAGAATACAGGAAGCAATGATGAACATTAGTGGATGATACTTTGAATCCTGTTAGAGGTATGATATGTTCAATAGGAAAAGCATGGATCACAGTTGGCTTAAGGTGGACATCCTTGTTACATCACGTGATGACTTCTACTTTAATGCTGTCATAACATGGGGTCTACTAACAGAGCATTCATAAGGTTTATTTTGAGAACTGTGCCTTCTCACAATGAAGATGTCCAAGTCCTTGATTTGGTGGGGTAGGTAGGTTTGTGGGACATTGATAATATGGTTGTTATTTAATATTACCCGACCTAAAGAGGTTTTTCAAAACAACCAGTTTCTAGAAGACCCACTCTCAATATTGTTTAGCATAATCAATATTGCTCAACAGTTCATATCTAAAAATTAGCAAAGTTTTGGTTGCACCATTCATGCCAATAGATTGGGTTTATAATAATTATTCTAGAAATGAGTATCATCTGACAATAGGGTCTTGGTGTGATAGTAAAATCTATTGTGGATGGGTTTGAATCTTCTCAATTTTTTTTTGAGCAAAACATGCAGATCTTACTGCAAATGATTCACGGAAATGTTTGGATGACAGGCTTATTCATGGCTCTTCAAACAAGACTTATAGCATGTGGGAAATCAAATGCAATATTTGGAATGGTTCTTCGATTCCTTACTGGACCGGCAGTTATGGCAGTTGCTTCAATTGCAGTTGGTCTTCGAGGCCGCATTTTGCATATTGCAATTGTGCAGGTGAGCTCTTCTATTTTTCATTCGATAATGCCTCTGTTTTCTTCGATAATGCCTCTTTTTTCTTTCTTTTTGCTCATTTCAATGTGCTGAAACTTATGTCAAAAGAATTTTGTTGAGAATTTTCTTTGAAATGCACTTGCTAGAAAAATATAATATGTAGATGTAACTACAGCTGTGTCCCATGTGTACTGGATAGTGTGTGATTTTTTTCTTCTCTTTGGGACATTTGAGTCTACTTGTTCCTTTTCACTATTGTTTGGAGCTCAAGAAAGCTCCAGTAGCACACAACATATATGCATTTCCTATTGGAGAAGGTTTATAATTATGTGCATATACACCATATTCCTTACCAAAGCAATTAAGAGTCGTGTCAGAACAATGCTTACATTCACTGTTAGCGTCTCTAAACTATAGTCACATGGTAGAGACATGTTAGCCAGAGCTTCATACTGAAAGACCCAAAACCATGAGTTGTTGTGTAAGTGAATGCTTACAATGTGTAAGTGAGAAAGATGCTATTGAACGAACTGCAACCAGAGCAGCAACATTAGCAACACTCCAAATGTGGATTCCAAAGAAACTGTTAATACAAAGTCCTTGAGTGCACAGTCGAGGATTGAGGCCAACAAAGGCCAGAGAAAAACCATATGATAATAGCTACATGTAGAAAGCTGAAAGGACTACTGTCAAGATAGAAGAACCCAATGCATTAAAGGGTCCTACAGCAGCATAGGATATTCTTTATTCAAAATGGCTCGAATTTGTCTTTTTCCTGGTGAAATTTCAGCTAGTAAATTTGACAGAAAATTGGGTGCCAGGCCTAGTTTCATGGATCAAAACTCCAGGGACATAGTTCTTTCATGCCCCCAAATGTTTTGAGGGTCTCTGAATCGACCCATAACCTCCAAAAATCCATAAACAACCTACAACTATACCAGAGTTGGATTTTTTACTTTGTCGTATTCAGGGCCATTTTGGAAAAAGCATATGCTACTCCATCCTATAGCTGCCAAACATCAAGAGAAGGAATGCCTTGATCACTCGGGTTCAACTATTCTAAGGAATATATACGTTAAATTAAGCTAGAAAACCCTTGGTTGATATAAGGAGAAAACCCAGAGTAAGAGCTCCAAGGAACCTAAACCCAGGAACTAGGATAGTTGCCCGAGAGTAGGTAGAGTAGTAGCTAACAAGGTCATGGCTGTTCAACACTGACAGGTTGACACATACAACTTGTGCAAGGAAGCCTTGTATCTAGTACCTTGTCCAATAAATTAGCAAATGCTGCATTTGGTTACCAAGGTAGCTAGTAGATGGTAGGGAACATTAAGGAAATTTTAGGTCAAAGTCGATACAATTTGTCAGTATTTGGCGTTGACAAATAAGCACATACTCTAGGACAAAGAACACTTGCGATAGGAAAAGATGTAGGAACTTGAGCCCAAAAGACTCTTCATTCAAATTATTAATAACATCGTAGTATCATATCAATGGAGTAACTAATGTGCACTGATAATTAGTTCAAATACCTACTAATTGCACTATACCACCCATTTATCATATCTAAATAGCAGAATAGGAAGACCAGGCAGGTAGATCTTCACTTAGAGCTGATTCTGAAAATGTTTCCCAATGCCCAACCATCTTGTACTCTGTTTATAGGTAGTAAAGAAATTGATTCATGCATATCAATTTTCATGGCCCGGTCATATGTTCTAGACTTGAACTTTCCAACAATATATGTTTTGAATGTCTAAAGATGGTTTCATCTATGAGAAAAGGCCTCTGGACCACATTATTTATTGACTGACAGGTATAAATACAGAGAATTGGAGAGATCAAAAAAAGAAACCTGAGGGACATGACTGGTAAGTGATGAAAAATAATGCTTACATAAAAACTTGTAGGCTGCAATGCACTCAGAAGTCAGAATGTATTTAGTATTATGCAATTGAAGCACACTAGCTTCTATTTAGGCAGAACTACATTTGCAAGCAACAGTGACACACACATTAGAAAAAGAAATGCGTTTATAATGGAGACGAGCAAACCATAGAAGAAAGAGATCTCATGGTCCATATAAGCTAGTGCATAAGACATGATCATTCCTTAGTGGCCAACCTTGTCAAATGCTCTTCAGATTGCACAAACTGCATAGAAGCAACAGCCCATTATGCCCATTATGAAGGAAAACAAGAAGAACCCATGACGCATAACATGGTCCAGACATAGAAAAGTCGATAGAAAGACCACCACCACTTTCATGATAACATAGGAGGGTTGAAAGAAAATCCAATTTCAACAAAAGTATAGTATAATAACTGATACATCGAAAAAAATTTCATAAAATGAATGTACATGTTGTAGTGTTACTGATGCTAATAATCTATGAAATATCAAAACATTTAAATAGCAATAAATAGGGATGTTTAAAATTCTTAAAACATGACAACCATAGAGATGCATCATGCTTAACAAAGAAGAAAACTGATTTGCACATAGCTTCAGTGTAGTGGCTAAATCAATTCATACAAATTGTTTTCGATCTCTAATTATGCTAAAAGCATTGCTACTCTACATGCTTCTCTGTAATACCACCATTGCAACGAGAAAACCACACCCACCATCTATGCAAAATAAGTTCACAGAATGAGCCTCAAGTGTCAGCTAGGTTGGTTTGATCCTTCCTGCTAAGGCATAATGCCTAGGGAAGTCATGGGATCCATTCCCACAGAGTCCTACAAGATTACCAGCCGCAAAAGCAGCTGGTGGTTAATATTTCCCTTCATCAAGAAAACCAGAGAAAGGGGAAATCTGCAGGGCACTGGCAAGCTACCAGTTTCCTCATTGTGAATGCTCAATTGCAGGAGGATGAGGGGAGTTTATTTTTATTGGAAAAAAGGGAAAAAAATAGTTCACAACCTGCTCAATAACAAAAACAATAAAGATTTGACTGGGTGAACAGAAAATGCAGGATGTAAAATCATATTTGGAAAGAGTGAAAGACCCAGAGAGACAATTAAAAAAAAGAGAACAAATAAAGTCATATAAACACTTGCCCAACTATAAGCAGAATAAGAGACAACAACCCCAATACATATTGATATGCATTGTGCTTAGAATTGACAATAGAGTTCGTATTATATCCAGGGACAATGTTCTTGTGATTCACCCATCCAAACTGAGGCCGCATCAGAAACACAAATCCAAGAAGAAACCCTGATACAAATCCTCCGATGTGGGAAAATTTGTCCACATGTGGTAGTAACCCAAAAGCCAAGTTGATGACAATAATGACAAGTAGTGTTACTAATGCTGCAAACTACAAAAACAAATATCAATCTTAGATACCGAAGTAATAGAATTCCACCAATATCAAAATTGTCAGAACCAAAAGTAAAAAATTTTGTTGGATTCTTGTAAAAAGAAACAGATAATGGAATCTTGTACTAACCTTACTGGCATAAATTGTCCAGTTTGTAATAAGCTCTGAAAGCATCGCTCCCAATAAACCAAATAATGCACCAGATGCACCAACAGATACACCGTTCTGGTTAAAAAGTGCTGACAACACACTACCACCAAAAGCAGAGACTAGGTAGACTATTCCAACCCTCACTGCATAAGAAAAAATTGAAAATAACCAATTTATTGACTGCCAACTCATATTTTGGATTCATTAATGTCAGCAACACAAGTAACCAATAGAATGATAGAATGAAAATATAACATAAAAATTGGCTATATGCATTGACTACAGCAGAGACTACATTTCCAATCTAGTTAGCACTTGTATCAACAATGAATAAAGGGAAATCCCAAGTATTTTCCTCCATATGCATAAATGTTGGATGCATAGAGATAAACCAGATAGTGACCAGGGTATCACACATGGAGGTGAGAGTGAATCAATGAAGGATGTAAACATTAGGAGTTGTCAATTTAAAGTTTTCTTGCATGCATGTAAGCATCCTGCATTGCTCTTTGCTCCACTGTCTTCTGACTGTTTTGGCGAGGCACAGTTATACAAAGTGGAGATGGTGTTAGCTTTCAGATATTCAATGAATCAGAAAGTAAAGGTGGGCAGATTGGAAGCACAAGAAAAAGTACAGGATGGGGAAATACGTAGGACCAAATATAAGTTAAAATTTGACACTAGGAAATAATAAACCTTGATGTGTTTTGACAGGGGAAAACAATGAGAAATCAGAATTTACTTTCGAAGTTTGCAATACATTGATGGAATATTTTCAGGGTAATATTTTTCATTATAAGATATCATTTAGTACTTTACTTGCCTTTTGCAAATGTGTATTATTCATATAGTTTGAGGCTGTTATAAGCATGTACAATGTAATTTTGTACCTAGATGTGAACAGCGAAAACATGACAACTAGTTTCAGCCAATGAAATAAACAAGTGGGTATCTATATGATATTCCGATTCTAGGTAAACATTACTAATATGCAATTGTCTGAAAGCCTGTAACAATTTACAAAACTCACCAAAATCAAACTCCTGCTCCAGGAGAATCCCTATAAATATGAGACTAAACATATTGGCAAGCAGATGAATGACCCCAGCATGCAACCAGATACATGTGATGAGCCGCCATCCTTGGTGCTCCTTGACCACCTTATGCCACACAAGAGCTCCCATCTTTTCCAAACTACAGCAAAATGAATGAAAAATGAAAATGGGCACAAGTTAAATGAATAAATCATTACACCTTCAATGACATTTGAACACAATCACCATTTTGCATAAGTATAAATTACTCAGCACTACTAAAAGTTATTAAATTTAAACCATGCTTTCTAAGTCCATTACCTGGATCAATATGAATACCATATTGAGTTTATATGTATGTCTCACTGTGACTCAACCCCTACCACCACTGACAAGGGTATTGCTAAAGATCATGATTCTCTAAAATTACATATGTTTAAAGAATGAAAGAGATGAAGTGCCACAATTAAACATGTAGGCTAAGTCACATGACATGATGACAGGGGACACGGAAGACACGTGGATACAAGTATCCAACTCGAGACACGACAACCCTAGAAATAGGTTACAGGGGAGACATTATATATATAATATATATATATATCCAATTTTTAAAAAAACATATTGATACATCATACAATGATACAAGTTACAAACTTACAAATAGTTACTACAACCATTCAAGGATGAATCATGATCAAGCACAAAAGAATAATAGAGGATTATTTGTTTCAGTACCACTTCACTTATGCATTGATTGTTCATGACACCTGCTTCACACATAGGGTACCTTGTGGTGAGATTTCCTTGGACAGCTTTTGCATTTATGGTCGTCTTTGGCTTTTTCATTGGTGTAGCGCTCAGCACATTTGGGTGATTTGATGACATATGAAGGTTTTCCTTTGGAACATTCTAGAATCTTTGATGTATTTCACATTCATGGATGGATCTTGCTCCTAATTCTACCAAATTTACACAGTTCAAACAATAGCAAGTAATACATTTTCAGACCTGTGTGCAGAGGTAGTGAAGCGTATAACAGGGGTATGCTTGAGAGCTGTGGTCTGTGCACTATGCCCAAATCTGGCAATTTGTGTTGGGTTTTTTGAAGTAGTATTGGCATAACATCTATCTCAGAACCTTTTACAGTTTGACGCTTGTATATCTAAGGTTCTGCATCTTTTTATTATGTCAAGAGTCATAAAAAACCAAAGGAAAATCTAATAGTAAAAATCTTTAGTGGCACTGTCCATACAAAAATGCAGTGGATTATACTATCTCCTTGTTATTTTTAAGGTTATTCATATAGAGTTTTAAAACTTTTCGAAATCTACAGCGTTATTTAATGAACTTCTGCCAATTGGTTCGTCCAATTTTGTTATCTAATTTCTGCTGAGTGTTGTGGATGTAATACACTTGGTAATACTTAATTGCTAGTTGGCTCAAATTAATTGTTCTATCTACTTGTTGATTTTAGTTGTGGCTACCTTAGGTATACTTGGGTTTTATATAAAGTTTAAACTATTGGAGACAGGAGATGATTCGAAGAATGAAGTCGCTTAATATAGGTGCTCATATTACTCTTGGAAGAGCTATATATTTGATACATGACTTAATTGAGCATATCAAAAATTGAAGAAAGTCTTTGTCATCCAAATCATATATATATTTCTTGCACACATACATTTGTTCAAAGCTATTAATCATTTGTCATTTTATCTCACGATTGTTACTTCAGGCATAGCTTATTGATATTTGTTTCTAGGCACTTTGTTAGCAACATTAGCTTTATTGTAGTAATTTCACAATCTATACAAACATCAAGGTGTGTCTCTAGTAATCTGGCATTTGTATTTTTTTTTTTAAAACACTTATAGCCATCGCTTAACCGACATTTCAATTTTCATAATCTGTAGGTTAATAGACGGGTTTCTTTGGTGTACCGACGCTTACGTTTTCATTATCGTCATTTAACCGTCGCTTAACCGATGCTTAATCAACACCCACGTTTTCATTATCGTCGTTTAACCGTCGCATGAACCGATGCCCACGTTTTCATTATCATCATTTAACCATCACATGAACCGACGCTTAACCGATGCCCACGTTTTCATTATCGTCATTTAACCGACGCTTACGTTTTCATTATCGTCATTTAACCGTTGCTTAATCGACGTCATTATTGTCGTTTAAGCGATGCCTGTTTAAAGTTTAATATGAATTAGATGTCGGATAACCGACGATTTACATTTAACCAACGGTAAACTAAGCTGTCGCTTAACCGACGGATTAGAGCAATGTCGAATAACTGATGACAATCCACCGACGCTTAAAAAAAATCATAGTGTCGTACATGCGACAGGGAAGGTCGAAAATCCGACAATACGGCCGTCGGATTTTTGGTCGAAATGTAGTTGTGAGATGTGTTGCAGAGGTCATGCCATAGATTATTTTGAGCACAAGTATGTAGGATACACCAATGGCGAGGGTGGCTATAGTAGAAGAACAATTAGATATTGGTTCTGCATTAGTGTGACCGGCTAGGAAGAAAATGAGCACCGCTCATCCGATCACTATGGATAGAAGAACCAAGAAAATATGAAGCTCGATGAGGGGGTCCACAGCAAAGGGAGAAGCTAGTCCATCAACCACGACAGAAGAGGAAACAATAACAAGGGTAAAAATACTAGGGCCAATGATAGAAGACATTCTATGGTACATACTACTCTGAAATGAAGGGGCACCAACAGTACAACTTGGAAAAAATGCCAAGTATTCCATCAATATGCCCACAATGTCGAAGGGCATCCATTTGACTACCAACATAGTTTCGCGACTACAGAAGTTATAGTACAATGACCATGACATATTGGAATTTATGGAATGCATCAAGGGCACATATGAGGAAATATCACATGACAAAGGAGGTCTGATCACCAGAGAGACAACACAATCGATAATGGGACTACAGTGGTTCGGGTTGTTGTCGATCATTCATATGCTGCATTTTGGACGATCCATAGAAGCTAATGCGTGCATGAAGCAATTGTTAGCATGATTCCATGGTAGTTACTTATGGTTGGGAACAAAGATCCCAATTACAGTCGACTTGATATCCTAGATCATCGACCTACCCAAGGCAGGGGTCGATCTATCGCAGTACTTCCAAGGAAAGGTCAACGACAAGAAGTTGGCAGGGAAGTTGCGAAACAAATATGGGGTAGTAAAGGAAAAAAGGGCATATGTGATTGATACCATCAACGATCAGGTAGTCAAAATCATAGTAAAGTTGCTTGCGGTCAAAATAGTGCAGAATGATTTCTTGAACTAGTGCACATCGAGGGTTTTTGCATCCATGGAGCATTTTGAAACTAGCGTACAAATGAATTGGTCCCTTTTCCTGTTGAACAAACTGGTGGAGGATGCAGTGTTGGCACAATAGGCTGGTAAGTCTTTCAATTATTCTTGGTTACTAATACTCATTACGTTGGCTGGATGGATGGAACCAACGCACTACCAAGGAATGGAGTTTGACGCCGTCAACACTTGCCAAGAAGCAAGGTATAAAAATTTGTGGGTGCTCATCGACAATGAAAGGAAAATAACCAACAACATTCATCTCTACCTTTACTTAGATGCACTGTAGGAGGAAGCAATCAAATATATCGTGACTAATAGAGCAAGCCGCAAAGAAGTACCAAAGGATTTCACGGTCAGTGATGGGATCGCATGCCATACACATTCAGGTGCAAGAAAATCTGGAAAAAGAAATGGCTTAAGACAAAATATAAGCTAACTGATGAGGAGTTGGATGCCATCATAGAGGAATGTCTTGCAGAATGGAAATTTCTAGTAAGTGATGAAGAACTGTCGGACCCATGAGATGGACCACCGACGGATATCCCAAAGGACCAATATGAGCCTAAGGAATCAGAGGATGAATACAATTCACAAGATGAAGCATCATTAGCAACTCCAATAGAGTCAAAGTTAGAGAAACAACAAGAAGAAACACATATGAAGTGCCAATTCGAGCAAGGTGAGGGGAGAAAAACTTGAGGACTCTCCAATGACTAAGTGAACAAAGTATTGGAAGAGATCACTATGGTAGCTAATGAGAATTAGGAGAAGGTGACACAACATGTAATGAGATATTTCCACAAGGTTATGCACATACTATAGACACTCACGAAATCATTACTCGAGACAAGAATACGGCAAGAAGGAGTGTTGCAAAGGGAGGTCAAGGCAGACATCAGCACAAAATTACAACTTGTTCAGATTCTACCACATGTGATCACAATAGAAGGTGAGGATGTAGATGCTACACTATGAGGGAACAACCTGATTGGTCTCAATCTAAACCTACTCCCAATGTCGATGTTGCCACAAATTCAGATTGCAGCAAATGAGGAGATCAGAGATAGCAAAGACACAACCCACGGTCAACTAGTCTTCCCTAAAAAACAAGTACAAAGCACTGAAGAGGAGCTTCAACAGCTAAAAGAAAAAAAGCAGGCCATAATAAAATATAATACAAAGGAATTCGATGACAGGAAATTACTGGAGAGGGAAATATCCTTGGCCTGCGAAGAGGTACCAGAAATTAGCCTGAAAATGTTCACAAATGCAAAGAAATTGTAGTTAGGGAAAGTTGTCACATATCTACGAAAGGAAAATGATGAATTACAACATAGAGAGGTATCCAGAACACCACCATAGCAAATAGAAGAAAGGAGAAGCATGATAGAGGATGTCGCAACAAAGATTGCAAAACTAGAGAAGGTCATACAAATGATTCCAGAGGAGATAATGTAGTTTTGGGGTATCTTGATACAAGATGAACAGTTGCAACTTGGTGAGGCAGGAGCACAATTGATAACATCAAGGGGGTCACTTAAAATGATACCCCCACTTGCACAAGTAACCAAGGAAGAACTAAAAGAGTTGCAACAACGTGTTAACAAGGCACGTACAAGCCACCAATGGAGAACAACACATTTGGAGGAACTTCAGGGTACAACAAAACAATTGGAATTCAAGGCCATGGAAGAAATAACAAAGAACAAAGTGAAGTGAAACAAAGTACAACAGATGAGCGAGGATCACTCGACAGAGAAAGAAGTGGAAGAGTGCGCAACACTCAAGGAAAAGGTCAGAGAAGTTGTCGACTAGGTCAAAATAGAATACGATGACTTCAAGGCAAAGTTGATGCACTGGTTGCTTCTAGCTAAGGTGGATTGAGGACGAACCATAAGTTTTTTTGGGGGGCCTATTGGCACGGGGTTGGACTGCACAAAGTGTGGTACCTTCACCGACAGGAAGGGAATCAACAAGGATAAAATTCAACCACGAAGGACAAATAAACCGACAAATAAGGATATTTTGGTTGAATTAGTTATCGATTGGTCAAGTGGACCATTTTGTAATGACCTAGTGAACCTATCAATAGAGTTATAATTGTAAATCAAAGGACACCAAGAGATCAAGAATTGTTTTTTCTTTTGCGATCCGATTTTGGCATCGATTGTACGAAGACTCTTTCTTATGATTTGAATTTGTTCAACAATTTTGGCTCTTCTAAGTTGTAATGTCTTGCTTTTGAGGATTATGTCATATCTGAAGAAGTTTCATGTATGGATTATGTTTTAAGATCTTTTTTGAATTATTGGGTTAGATCTGTGTTGATTTGTGATAGATCAAATTAGTTGATGAATGATTATGCTATATCTGGTTTTTCCTTTAACATTTTGTGAATGATGTGAATTATTGAAGTAATTGTTAATTTAATATATGTTGATGTCTTTGTTGATCTAAATATGGGTTAATATGATTGTGGTTTGTAATGATAAAAAGATATGGTTAATAGTGTGGTTGCATTGTATTTGCTTCGATCCTAGATTCCTGGGTGATGTTACGATTGGGTAGAAGATAATGTGATCTCCTATTCACACTGTGAAAACATGGTTCATGTAGCCCTCCCTCGGACATCTCGGGTGAGACTGCGCGTGCTCTACATGTGTTGTTGGAAAGGGTAAAACCTTTTCAGGCTGATGTTTAAGGAGTATGTATCATTGGTTGTTGAAAATAGTGTGAAGTGAATCCTTGTCGATAGATCTATGTCAAAAAAGAGGAAGGAGCACACCAAGGAAGGTCCTTCCACACAAAGGAAGAAGAGGAAGAAAGTAAAATATTCAGTTGTCCACTCACTCATAGAAGATGACTTGGACAAAATAGGGTAAAAAGTTAGGGAAGTGCAAGAGGAATCATGGTAAGTATTAGTAAAGAAACAAGATGAGATGAAGGCAAGTATGTAGGAGTAGTTAATTGCATTATGACAGGCTTCCTTAGAAGTAGAAAATACAACATCTAGAGGATCTAGAGAGGAGAGTGCAGAGAATGCATAATCAGGGGAGATGGTTCCTCATGAATCAAGTTCATTAACCACACAAAGATATGTGAAGATATCATTGGGAACCATTACGTTCCCTACATGTTATCAGCCAAAATGGCACTTCTCCGTCCGATTACTGACATTCCTCATGTTGGTACACAAAAGGATGAATTTGGATTGAATTAGCCAAAACACTATAGATGGGCATGACCTTTGATGAATTATCCTCAAACCAGCCTTGTATATTTTTATTATGAGTTTTGGGTTGCATACACGACTATATGCATTGCAACTCGCATATCATACGTGAGTATTTGCATTGCAACCTGAGTGTACTTGCATACACGAGTTCCCTTTGAGAAACTCACGTATCATACGCTAGTTGCTTATATTAATACCCGCGTATACCTTAATTCGAAATTAAAAAATATAAATCGAGATTATATGGGATTAGTTTCGGCCTAATCCATAACTATCCCAACCATCTCAGCCATCTCAACCTTTGAAACCACTCTATTTCCCAATGTATAAATAGAGGCCTTGGGGTGGGGTCTAATCAATGAATTTTGGAGAGAAAAGTTATGCTAGTGGTATATCTTCAAATTCTTGGAGTAGCAGAACTCAGAGTCCTTTGGTTGTATAAGAATCCTTATCTAAGAAGTTGGGTTGTATTCTTATCTTATTCATCGATTGTTAATAAAGAGAATTCTTCTTCCAGTCTTGTATTGTGTATATTTCATGTGTATTGGTCAATGAATATGTTTGTTTATATCATTAATATGTTTTTCATCTAACCTCTGATATATATATGCATGAGATATTACTTGAAGGATTTGCTCTTTGTAGGTGAAGAGGTACATCCCTAGAATATTTGGAAAGGAGTGGAGCGAGAGAAGATCAAGCTTGGATCAATCATCGTTAATCGGGTAAGTCAAGACTTTCTTCCTATTCCCTTTCCATTCCCTATAAAAGGATGATTGTCTGCAAGTTAGTAGCAAGTTGGTAACCCCAAACCCCAGGTTACAAGGGTGCTTTATCCTGAACAACAGAATTGGCGACTCCACTGGGGAGCCCAGCTTGTTGTGGGTTCATCCTATAGGTTCTTGACCAGTATTTGCTCTGATTCTGAGTGTGATTCCTTTATCTTTCGTTTGATTTGCAGTATAGTATGTCCAGAGGCCTTTTTCTATTTTTTCTTTGAAATTTTTTTGTTATATACACGGGTTGTTGTTATACACAGTCACGTATAGCAAGTTGTATACGCGGGTTGTTCTATTAGACAGTCATGTATGGTACGCGAGTTTCTCTATAAGATAGTCTCGTATATCCTGTAGTAGCATAAAACTTGTTGGTAGGGTTTGCTTGTCCCTGTCTTGGCTGATTTTTTGTCTGCTTAGGGGTCTTCTGTTGTTGGCATAATTCTGTAAGTCCAAAGTCCTGTATGCCATACTTTTCGCTTGTTGTTAAGCCTTTGAGTTTGATTTGTTTGAATCCTCTTTCATCCAGTGACTTGAAGTTGGACCTCCTGCTTGGTATTTGAGTTCAGTGAGTGTGTCTGAGTCAATGATCATGGATTTAGATACCTTATTATCTGTACTTCTTTGTGTAGTGTCAGTTAACCACTTGTTCTTTAGTAAATCTAGTGGATTTTATTCATTATTTTTCCAAGTCAAATTTTTCACCAAGTTTTCTTCCTGCCTGGTCGAAGTTGGTTATTGTGGGTCCTCTATACTTCATTCTTTTTTGTGTATGTTGTGATCATTCAAACTCACTCAAAATTTGCATTTAGATGCATCGTAGTTTTTGAAGAATTTGAAAAAGTGAAGAAATTTTTTTTATGCTTTTGCATTTAGTTGCACTTAGTAGTTTTCTTTCAGTATTTTCAAATAAAATTTCAAAAATTATAAAAAGTCTTAGTTTTCCGACACTTAGTTTCAATTTCATTAGCTTACACTTACAAAAAGAAAAGAATTTTGGTTTAAGTAGTTTCAATTTGCTTTGGAATTCACTTTATACATTGTTTTTTGCTTTTCTTATCGAGTCTATAATATCACAGTCCTTCACACCATTTACCTTCTGACTAAGAACAACCCTTAAAATAAACGATATAATTTAAAATTTCTTATTAAGTTTTATTTTATAGGGTCAGACACCAACTAGCTTAGGCTAGACTTGTGGAATATGGAGTTTAAACTCTCGACAAGTGTTTAAATTCAGACGTAGTTGGCCAATCGATAAGTAAACCCTTTCCTATGTTGGTTGTATCTGGGAGGCTCCTCTCAAATGGGAGTTAAGCACGAGGCTGCGTGGAGGCTTGGACTGAGGAGATAACCCTTTGATTCCTTGTCAAAGCGTAGACCAAGGTTTTTGCACATCTGGGGATTCTGTCCTAGACAGAATTTCAGGATTTGCTACCCTGCCCATGCGTATGAACTAGGCTTGTGACTGTCCCCCCAGACTATGAATATAGTTGAGGTAGCCTATAGTCTCTCAGACATCTAGGGTTCATACACAGGTACATAGAAAGGCTATTTTTGGTTTACCTTGGATGGGCTTGGAAGGTAACCCTTGTGTAAAGTGTGGGAGGGTGATGGGTTATTCCTCCACTTGTGCCTAAGAACATCTTCAAGGATTCCAAGTAACTTTCTCTCAGCTTTCTTCTGGAAAGCATATCTTATACCCCTTGTGATTTTTGAAGCTTTAGGAAATTTTGTAGTGATTTCTTTGTGGTTTGTTTTTGTTTATCTGGTCTTAGGGTGTGAAGAGTCAAATTTTCAATTGTGGAGGACCTACCTCTCATAAGGTCAAGAAGGTTGCAAAACCTTCCTCTTGTTATAGTGGAACCTCCACTGCCCCCTCAAAGGTGAAGATTAGACATAGATGGTTCTTTCAAACTGATAGGAATTAGTGAAGTTCTGGGTGAACCAAAACTTAGGAAAAACTAGGTTGATACAACCCCAGTAGACATAGAAGACTTGCAAGCTGACGAGTTTGCGAGAAATTTTAATCCACCTCTTACTGACCTAAATTATCCAGTGATCATCCAGGTTCATTCTATAAATTCACTTGTGATTGGTGTTCATGTGGGCAGACTAATGTCTAGTGTAGGAGAAAGTCCTTCTACCTCCACCTCAGCCACTCTAGCTGAAGGAGTACCACCTCCCCCGGTTGATGCCCCTAGAGAAAACATACCTACTACTCCTTTAACTCTAGCTAGTCAAGTGGTTCAACCATCGGCTTCAACAAATGTAGTAGGCACTTCTAGTGGGGTGGTCACTGGAATCCTTAGTGTACCTTTTGTTTCAACTTTTTTTACACACACTAATCAAAGTGGCCCAATGGGATCCTCTTCATTTGTCCATGGTTTCCATTGGAATGGGGGGCACATTCCCCCATTCGCCCCATATGTAGGTCCCACACCTACATATGTAGGAGTGCAGTTCGGAAACACTAACCCTTATGGTTAAGGTTTCCAAACCCTGGTTTTGGCTCCCTTCATGAGCTCTCCTTTTTCACTTTTTAGCAAAGGGATACCTGCTCCTGTTTTCCAAACTCCAGTTTCAATTGGGGCAGCTCAAACCTCATACACTGTACCACATAATCCACTAGCTTATGGATGGAATTCTTTCCAAGGAGGTCCGACTACTTCACAACCAGTAGCTGGGGGCAACCCCGCCCTTACATTTGGGAGCCCGGGGGCAAGTCCTTCTACTTCCCAAGCTAGTACTTTTCATGCTTCGGTTAGGCCCAAGCTTCCTTTCCTAGCAACTTTTAATTTGCCAGATTTTTCCAAGATAATGAATGATCCAGTGAGACATGATGCCTCTTGGCCACCTATTCCTACCAAGATACCCTTGGATATCCCAAAATTTGAAGGCAAAGTTGGTGAAGACCCAGGGGCTCATATCACCACTTTTCACTTGTGATGCTCCTCCAACTCATTGAACGATGACACCGTTCAGTTGAGATTGTTCCAAAGAAATCTTACTAGTGCCGCAACAAAGTGGTACATTGAACTGCCTCTGCTATGTTTGGTAGTTTTTGGGACTTAGCCAATGTGTTCCTTAACCATTTCCAACTTCTTGTTTGGTATGATGCTGGGACAGACTTATTGTCCAACTTTCGGCAGGACAAAGCCACTCATATTTTGGATGACATCCAAGAGTGGAGAAGGCTGAAGAGGCTCATTAAGGTCACTATCCCTCCCGAGTTTTTACTAGAATGGTTCTTTAAGTTCTTATTTCCATATATATCTAAGGACGTGTCCACTTCGGGAGTAACTAATGAGGAAGAGGCTATCCTTAGGGCCCAGCAATTGGATTTGATATATTCTCAGTTTGGGATTCTATATGAAATCATCCTTGATGCACCAAGACCAACCCATAGTGTCAGAAAACCTAATCCTGGACTCCATGCCAATGGTGTGGTTGGTTCAGTGAAATCTCCCACTATGGAGTATTTGGATAAACAACTCCATGATTTTTCCATAAAACACTCTACGGCGGAGGCAGCAAAGGCTACCCCCTCACCCCAGAATGCAAATTTTTTTGCACAATCCTCCCAAAAGGGAAATCAGAAACCCGGTGGGAAAAAGAAAAAGGGGAAGAAAGGTGAGGGAAACCAAAACAAGCCAAAAGCCACAAACAATGTTGATGGGGGGAAAAAAGAGAAGAAGAAGGAGAAATTTCCATGTAAGTTGTGCCAAGAAGATCACCTGACCCATCAATGTCCCCTTATGGACCAAGCTCAGAAGCTGCTCAAAAGCCAACAACTGGCTGTCCTGAAGGATCCTTTTCCCTAAGGACAGAATTCAGCTTCAGCTTCAAATGTAGCAAGGGGCACCCCAAATGTTCATGACCGTAATTACATCAACATGGTTCGATCCCAGACATTACTCCAGAATAGGAACAAGAACTATGAGACAGAGGCTTCGGAGAAGGGTAAGTCTATAGGTGAAACTTCTAACCCTCTCACAATTGAAAAACCTGTTGATACTATGACCAAAATACCAAAAGGTGTCTTTAAGAAGACATTGCACAATCCTAATGCTAGGGATGCAGCCAATTACTTTGTAGTTGAATATTTATCCCAAACCCCTTGTGTGATGTCAGTTTTAGAGGTGTTACAGAGTTGTCCCGCCCAACGAGATGCACTCTTAGCAGCCTTAGGTAGTATGGATTCATCGAGCCTCATGGCAAAGTTTAATTTGTCTGACGTCAAAATTCACCTACCGTATCATGTGGCCTTATCAATAGATGTCATCCATGGTGAAAAAACCACTGGAAGGGTAGTTCTCGATGAGGGCGCTTCCACATGTGTCATGTCCTTATCTTGCTGGAAGGCTCTTGGATCTCCAAATCTAGTTCCATCGAACACCCTACTTACTGCTTTTAACGGAAGGTCATTTCATCCACATGGTATCCTACAAGCTTTTGAAATAAAGTTGGTAGGAAAGGTAGTGTCTGTTGAGGTAGAGGTGATTGATGCACCATTGGATTATAACTTGCTTCTGGGGAGAAGTTGGACTTATGCCATGTCCTCTATTGCATTGGTCGTTCTTCAGGTAGTAGTGTTTCCGCACGAAGGGAAGTTGGTTACTATGGACCAACTCAGTTTTACTCGAAAGGGCCGTATGGAAACTAATAAGTCCACCGTGCCAGGATTCCTCAAAGATATTAGGGGCTGGAATGTATGCATCATTGATGGGCACATTCGATTTTACAATTTTGATTAATTAATTAGGTTCTACTAGTGTAGGGAAGTCTATTGCAATGATTACCGATAGAACGAACCCTTGGGTTCTTCCTTCCCATCATGAACCTGAAGTTCCTTTATCAGCAACGGAAATAGCTTATCAAGTTGTCATTCATACTATTGTTGATCCCCTTCTGGTCCCTCTCACAGTCTCAGAGGAGCCTAAAGAAGCCTATCTACCTGCTTGAGCAGAGAACTCTTTGCATACTAAAGATTGCTTCGATATGATTTTTCCATCTGACGAAGCCATTTTGGAAGCCATGTGTGGATGAGATAAGATCTACAAAGATCTTCACCATCAATCTATTGAGGCCCCAAAAATCACAGGCAGCAACAGTAAGGGATTCTCCCCAATCAACGTTCCCAACTAGCCCGTTGGTTGTTTGGTATAGGGAATCCGTCCAGTTTGCGGTCCGGCTGCCGTAGGTCAAAGTAACAAACAAAGGGCTTACCGGTTGTAGCCCGGTCCACCGAGTTTTTGGTATTTTGACTTTAAAAATATGAAATGCAAGTGCCTAATTAACAATGCAGGGTGATGAAAATACAAGGAGCAGTCACAATGTGATGCGCGGGTTCTTACCTCTCATCTTAAGGCTCACAAGCATTCAAATCACATACGACAAGAAAATAAACTAAATATCTAAACTATCCCTAGGGAGTAGAATTATCACTTATTGGTGAGTAATAGATTTTGTACATGCATTATGAAGAGTGACAGGTAGCTGATACTTCTTTCAAGACACATGAACAACTACAGATATTTAAACAATCAGATAGCCAATCGTCTTATTATTACTCATAGTGGAAAACATCATAAAATATACTGAAGAACATTCAACAAGAACATAGGTTCAGGAAGTCAAACACTCTCACAGTAAATGAAACATAGCTGAAAATGAAATAGTTCCTCTTCAACATTATTCCTTCAGTCGCATTAATACATTCCACATTTCACTCTCTCCAGCAAGCAAAAGTTGCAACTTCTGATTGTAAAACGAAGTAGTTCCTCTTACAAGCAAATGTTTTACAAATTTTTCCAGGGAAAAATTCCCCGTCACCTCTCACTCTCCAGTACTTTAAACAAAATAGTCAATCGTTTGGGTTTCCCCCAATGCCTGACCTTTCGGTCTCCCTAGCATTTTGTATTCTTCTCCATTGTCTGTATGCACTCATGATTCTTTTAGTAACGGACCAGCAGTCAGGTTCGTGCCTTTAGCGTTATTGACTTTGTCGTCCGCTTCGAGGGCCCTTTCAGTGATCTGGTCTGTGTCATTTCGTTTTTTACCAAGATGTTCTTTTACGTGTTTACACATCAGCTCCTTACGCCAACCTGCAATCAATTCACGTGTATTATCTATTTGGGACTGTGTTATAAAACAGAGCGGCAGATTATACAAACTGAAATGACTACTCCACAGAAACAAATGGCCTGGTGTACTACGGCGGAATTTGGAAGGGTACTGACATCGAAAGTCAAAAGCTTGGCTCAGCCGCAACGGCGGAAAGAAAAAGACTAAGAGGCGCGATTCAAAGCTGTGGGCGGGAAAACTCAATCGGAAATCGGGTGATAATGACGTCGGATTCAAAACCGCTTGGGCATCCGCAACGGCGGAAAGACAAGCGCTAAAATGGTGTGAATTGTGGGTGGGAGAAAGAACCCTTAGTCGGGAATCGGACAACTTTACGATTCGGGAGCCAAATGACTTCCACAGCCACAACGGCAGACGGATAAATGACTCGGGTATGCGGCTGATTCAGGTTAAAACGCATCGGCAGTCGGGGCTTTTCACACTTCAGATGGAAAAACAGTTTGGGAGCCACAATGGTGGACGGGAAAAGGCTAAAGCTTTCGATCAAAACAAGAAAAGCTCTCGATCCAATGGAAAAACTAAGTGCTTCAGTCAGTTTTAAACATTCGGCAATGGACAGCGACCTATCATACCTCCAAAACGGCAACCACAACATAGACAACTGGTTTGATCAATAAGCAAGAACAAACTTTAAAAGCTATAACTCACCATAAACTTCAACGCAATCAAAATCCGAACCTTGGTCAAGAGTTAAGCTTTGTAGTCATTAAAAATTAACACAAACCAACAACTCAAAGGATTCAACGATCAAAGCAAAAATCATGAGGAGGGGTCCCAAATTTAAGAAATTTGGGGAAAAAAGTTGCAGCTGCAACAATTGGTGATTACCTGGTGAACCTAGATATCTGGGTGATTAACCTCTGAGTGTCAGACTGTTTAACAACCAAGCATCATATTGAATTCTTCCAGCAATATGGATTTCTCAAATGACAGAAGTGTGTACCTTTAATCATTGATGACAGTCCAATTAGGGAGAGTGGAAACCAGAATCGTCAAGTCCAGATAACTACGCTGAAGCCAGAGGATGAATTTCATTATTACCTTTGTCTTCAGGTGGCTAACAACTTTGGACACCACAAGACTGTAGCATATGGTAAACAGAAATATTCATTTGTTCCTCATTCCCATGCCATTTTAACACTTTTTCTTGTGCTTTTAGACTTTTGTCCCTTTTCATATGAGTTTGCTTACATGCCTTTCTTACTGAATTTTAATTCAGGATCCTCTATCCCATAGTGTCCTTTTGTGTGAGTGGTGTACTTCAAGTTTAAGCTCACGGACGGAGAGGATCTTTCAGCAATTTAGTACTTATGATTCAGCATCTGCTTTGATGTATGATGCTTTTCATAGGAGTTCTTTGATTCTTATCTGCCTTTTGACATTCGTTTCTTGGCATGGGATCATTTATATTTAATATACTGTTCACCTTGCTTCTTTTCATGGGTCCTCCGCTATCATCCCCTAGACATTTTAAATGTGACGTGGATGGAGCCTTAGCATAGTATTCCAGACTCTTTGAATATGGTTTATTTCATAGGGGTTAAGCAGGACTTCAATGCACACAGAGCTATTAGATAAAACTGCTAAACTGGAAGAAGTTCTTTCACATAAACAGCAACACACAGTCTGATACCAAAACGTTTATCAAACACAGAAATTTTCGGATGTTCCCCATGCAACCGCAGGTTTTCTTCCTTTATTGAAATCAACAAAACAAACTAAAAAAAAACATGACTCAAAAGACAGCCAGATGCATTATTTATATACAAGACAGAAGAAATCAAACACACTCGAGAAAAATAAGGCTTGAGAACCAAACCATTTACTGGTAGGTTCTCCTCCCACCCCTGCAGATCTTGCAACTTGTAAGTAGAAGATCCAAGCTTGGCTGCAATCTGAAAAGGGCCTACCCACAACTGCTGGAATTTGGTATGCTTTCCTTTCTCGTCATGGGGGTGGTCCCATTTGAGTACTAAGTCTCCTACTTCAAAGTCTTTTGTTCCAGCTTTATGCTTGTCAAACCATCTCTTAACTGACTCTTGTTGTAGCTTAAAGCGTTCTTTGGCTTTAGATCTGGCCTCCTCTGCTTTCAGGAGATTATATATTCTTATTTGTAAAACTTCATCATTCGACCCCCTAGACTCTTGAGCTAGTATGGAAGATGGTAGCATGATATTGGGAGGAAGGATGGCTTCTTTACCATAGACAAGGGTATATGGAGACACTCCAATCGCGAACTTGGGGGTGACTCTATCAGCCCAAAGGGCATTTGGTAGTGCTGAATGCCAACTCCTCTGGTTTTCTACCACAGTCTTATTTAAAATCCTAATCAGATTTTTGTTAGAGGATTCAGCCAGGCCATTTCCTTGTGGATAATAATTAGCCGAATAATGCAATTTTATCCCTTTATCATGAGCAAATGCAGTCAATTTAATTGATGAAAAGTATTTAGCATTATCAAATACTAACGAAACTGGAACTCCAAACCTGGTCATGATATGATCTTGTAGGAAGCTGATGACTTCGTCTTCATTTATCTTGCGCAGTGGGATAGCTTCGACCCAACAAGTGAAATAATCAGTCGCAGTAAGAATGTACTTGTGCTGCAGGGAGGAATTCGGTTTTATTTCTCCAATAATATCCAGCCCCCATTGCTCGAATGGTTTCGTGATCATCACAGGATTTAGGGGTGCTGCTGCTTTGGGCTGTCTTCCACCACACCTTTGGCAAATATCACATTTCCTGACATGTGCATGTGCATCCTTGAAGAGTGTAGGCCAATAGTAACTGGCTCTGAGGATTTTGTGGGCTGTAGTGTCTCCTGAATAATGTCCCCCAGCAGGACCGTCATGTAATTCTGACATTACTTTCTTCGCATCTTCTTTTTCTAGACATCTGAGGAGAACCCCGTCATAATTCTTTCTGAATAATACTCCTTCAACAAGTTGATAGGAGGCCAATTTAAGACACAGAGCTCTTCTTTGTTTGGAATTCCAATGTTCTGGTAACAGCCCTGACTGCAGGTAATGCACAAGGTCTCTATACCAAGACTCAGGCGCTGTAAACAAAGGACATACATCCATTACATGTAATTCATCCTCATCCTCCCATGCTTGTTCTTCGTTGTTCCCGCTTTCAGTCATCAATTTGCACAACCCTTGACCTTTCACTATAGACACTGGCTTGAATTCAAGGTCGTACTCTTGAAGAGCTATTACCCAGTTGCCCCTTCTTTCTCCTAACTCTTTCTGAATGAGCAGGGATCTTACAGCTGGGTAGGGGACTATTACCTTGGTTCGATTTTTTAATATATAAGGCCTGAATTGCTTCACTGCCTTGAATACTGCGTAAGCTTGCTTATCAATGGCTGGGTAGTTTAATTCAGCCCCTTGCAAACTAGTGCTCATGAAGGCTATTGGGAATTCATCCCCCCCATCTTCCTTTTGCGTAAGCACAGCGGCTAGCGAATCATCGGATGCAAAAGTATATAAAATAAAGTCTTTATTGAAATCTGGGATTTTCAAAGAGGGTGCGTGTGCAACAGCCGTCTTGATTTTGCTGAAAGCATTCTTCTCAATTTTCGTCCACTTGAACTGTGCATTTTGCTTGACCATCTGCTATAATGGTTTGACAGTCTGAGCGAAATCAGGTACAAATCTTCGCACAAAATTTATGGTTCCCATAAGCGATTGCATCCCCTTTTTATTATGGGGCATCGGGATTTGTTCAATGGCCTTAATTATTTCTGGGTCTATAGATATCCCTTTCTTTGAAACTATGTGCCCCAGTAACTTGCCCTCTGTGTCCGCGAATACGCACTTTTAGGATTGAGGGAGATGCCATATTTCCAACAGCGTTCGAAAATTTGCTTTAGGTGAAACGTGTGCTCTCCTCTTTTCTTCGAGAATATTGTAATGTCATTAAGGTACACTACAGCACTTTTCCCAATCATTCCGCAGAAAGCTATGTCCATAGCTCTCTGAAATGTTGCTCCAGCATTAATCAGTCCAAAGGGCATCCTTCTATAGGCAAAAGTTCCCCTTTTGGTCCTGAACGTTGTCTTTAGTCTGTCTTCTTCGGCTACCAACACTTGATTGTAGCCAGAGAAACCGTCTAATAATGAATACACTTCAGAACCTGAAACCATTTGTAGCAGCTACTCCATGGGTGGCACATGATAGTTATCTTTATCTGATGCATGGTTTAAGTTCCTGAAATCCACGCAGAGTCTGATTTCCCTAGACTTTTTCCTTACTGGTACCAGATTTGATACCCACTTAGAGTGTCTGACTTTGAAGATGATTCTTGCTTCCAATAACTTCTTCACTTCACTTTGAATCAGCGGTTCCAATTTCGGGTGCATTTTCCTCAAAGGTTGTTGATATGGCTTAACGCCTGCTTTAATGGGAACAACATGCTTGCTGATGCTGGTGTCATATGTTTTCAAATCTTCATACGTCCACGCGAAAACATCTCTATATTGTTTAAATAGACCGATAAATTTGTCTCTTTCTGTTGGTGAATAGCATTTGCCGAGATTCACGAACTTAGGAGCCGTTTCAGTCCCCAAATTTATCAGCTCGAACTGTAGCGATGAGCTGTGGGTCTTCACGTTGGGTGGTCTTCTGAATTTTTCATTTAAATCGAACATTTTTTCCAACGTTCTGACTCCTTTAGGAATGAAATTATCGTATTTCATCTCATCCTAATGCTCTTCATCATCTATGATCCCTCCTTTAAACACCTCCTCATTCGTTAAACATTCTATGATCTGCTGGTCATCATCAAACACTCATAGGTTCGTAATCATATCAGGTACAGAGGGCCTGAAAAGCAGTTCGACAGAACATCGATTATTAGTGGGTACGAGTCTAGCGGCTGACGTGGCCAACAGATCAGCAACTGCATTTTTTATTCTTGGAATTGAAATAATGTTAAATGCAATAAAATAATTCAGCAAATCCCATACCTCATTCTGGTAAGCTTTTAAGTGAGGAGATATACAATGTATCTGATTCTAGATTTGTTTCACAATAATTTCAGAATCCCCAAATTTTTTTAGATTACTTACCTTTAATTCAATTTCCTTCTCTAGTCCCTGCACCAGTGCTTCGTATTCAGCTGTATTATTAGTACACTCAAACTCTAATCTACATGAAAGGAAATTTTTATTCTTATGTGGGTCAATCAGGACACAGCCAGCCCCTGACCCTTCTAATGTCTTAGAGCGATCAAAAAATAAAATCCAAAAATCAGTAACTACTAAAAACGAATCTACTCCTACTGCTAAGTCTACTATTTTACAGTTAATCTCATCAGCCTGTGAGAATCGAAGGAGATCAGGCTGGGTATCAGATGTGTTGCTGGCTTCTTCTGCTTGGTAATTAACTGGTTCCAACTCAATAAAATAGTTTCTCAAGACAGAATCCACAGGTTCATTCTTCTCTTCAAGTCGGGTAACATTATACTTCATGTGAGGCTCTCTTAAAATATTGATCTGGTTTGGACTTCCTTTGTATGGCAACCACAGATGTGACCAATCAGAAGCGAAATATCCATTAAGTTTGGCCGACCAATCTCTGCTCAGGATAAGGCCGTATGCATCTGGTATATCAGCCACCATGATATTAATGACCTGGCATACTTTATCATTTGAAGCCAGACAGACTAGGACATCTTCCATCTCACCAATTACCTTGACATCTGTCCTGTCCAACTGAACTACTCTCCATGGGGATGGCTTGGGCTGCCCATTGATTCTTTTACAGACAGATATCGGCATGACATTAACAGTTGCCCCTGAATCTACCAAGCAATTATGTACATTGTAGTTAAAGATTTCAAAAGTAAGGAGGAAAGGTGGATTCTTGTGCTTGGACTTACCTCCACTGCTGTTCTCTCCAATCTCTTCTTCTTCTTCTGGTTGATTCTTAGTGGGCGTCTTCTCATCTGATGTCTCAAGGGCTCTCAACAGCCTTTCTTTTTGCTGCAGCACTTTGCACATCTCGAATAGTGGAACATTCACCTTTATCTTCTTTAAATCCTCCACAATGTCATAATCCATCTGCTGTTCCGTGGGATGAGGCCTATCAGCATTCTCCTTACCTTCATTCGGCTTGGCCGTTGTATCACTCTGTCTAGGACTTTGGCTGGTAATAGTGAATTCTGGAATTGTATTAGCCAAAGATTTGTCTTGAAATCTCTTCTTCACATTTCTCTGCAGCCTCTTAATCTTTGGAAGTATAAGACTATCTTCCTTAACCGTCCCTTGGCTCCTTGTGGCTACGTTGGTTTCCATAACGTCTTTACACCCCTGAGTCTTTTCTTCTTCAGCATCAAATAGTGAGACAGAATTCCATAAAGCCATGGTTTCCTCTTCCTGTTCTTTAGCAGACGTAAAGGTAGAATTTTCCTTTCCTTCTTCATTTCCCTCTTCTGTCAATCTAGAATCTAACAGTTGATTCATGACCAACGTCATCAAATTTATCCACTGCCAACAATTCTTCTCAGAGTGTGGCTGTTGGTGGAACATGCAAAAATTATCCAAGCCTACCTCTGTTAAATTCATAGATGCAGTATTGTGCGGAGGAGGTTGAGACTGGTGGTTATCTTCTCTTTTCTTATAATATGGCTTATAAAACTTTTGTGCTTCCTTTTCTTTCTCCATATCTATGATTTTATTAGAAAGCTTCTGCGTCATTTTGGCCATGTTTTCCAAATCTGGAGACTTTTCTTCTTTAGGCTTAGTAAACAATAAGGCTTTTCTTCCTGTACCTTTTTCTCCAGATTGTTCTGGATAGTCTTCAATGCTCTCTCCTTCAGCTTCCACCACTTCTGCTTCTTCATAGGTTTTTGTCAAAGTAGGCTTGGCCATACCTTTGGAAAACATGGCCAAATCAGGGCCTAAAGCTGAAGTATAGTATTCAATAAGAACTTTGTCTGAAGTCTTATCTGTTTCAGAGAAGTTCTTGAGATATGCTGCAAACCTTTGAGTGAAACTGTGCACTTTTTCTTTTCTTTCTTTATTTAACGCGCACAGCCCTTTCATGAGAGCTGCATGAGTTTTCTGAGTTGCATACTTACTTCTGAAAATTCTTTCGAAGGTATCCCAATCAGGGATAGAGTTAGCAGGCAATCCAAAGTACCATGACGCGGCAGCTCCTTTAAGGGTATGTGGGAACAACTTGCATACCACGTCCTCATGTTCCCCGGCCCTTAATCCCTCAATTTCCAAGTAAAAGCTTTGTAGGTGATCATCTACTAGCATTTTCTCATTTGGGTCAAACTTGGGCAACATCTTATCAAAGGCTTGAGGTAGGTCATGTAAAGGAGGTGTAAGGTTTAATGGTGATCTGGCCCTCCATGCAGGTGGTGGATTTGGTGGGTTAGGTGGTTGATTAGCATTTACTCCTGCCATGAGTCTGGGTGGGGAGTGAGGAGGTGAACCAACTGGAGTGTGAGTAGGAGAACTGTGAGGGGTTTCTGGGCCTTCTTGATTCAAAGGTAGCACAACTTCCTGTAAGGTTGTTTCTACAAGCTCTTTCCAGTCTCCAACCAGCACTGAGCCTTCCGCTTCAGGACAATCCTTCCTTTTATACTCTCTTCTGGGCAGTTCAGGGATGACTGGAAATCCTCCAATCTTCTTTACATATGCCCTAGTGTGTCTTCTCAGATCATTAACAATTTCGTTTTCAACAGAATATAGATGTTCTCTTTCTTCCGAAATTGGATTTTGAAACCCACCGCTTTCAGAACTGTTACCAGTGGAATATTCTTGGGAAAACGGGTTTCCTCGGCTAGCCATACAATGGCGGCCCTCCTTCTAGCGCCAAAAACTGTTGAGGCCCTGAAAATCATAGGCAGCAACAGTAAGGGATTCTCCCCAATCAACGTTCCCAACTAGCCCGTTGGTTGTTTGGTATAGGGAATTCGTCCGGTTTGCGGTCCGGCTACCGTAGGTCAAAGTAACAAACAAAGGGATTACCGGTTGCGGCCCGGTCCACCGAGTTTTTGGTATTTTGAATTTAAAAATATGAAATGCAAGTGCCTAATTAACAATGCAGGGCGATGAAAATACAAGGAGCAGTCACAATGTGATGCGCAGGTTCTTACCTCTCGTCTTAAGGCTCACAAGCATTCAAATCACATACAACAAGAAAATAAACTAAATATCTAAACTATCCCATAGGGAGTAGAATTATCAGTTATTGGTGAGTAATAGATTTTGTACATGCATTATGAAGAGTGACAGGTAGTTGATACTTCTTTCAAGACACATGAACAACTACAGATATTTAAACAACCAGATAGCCAATCGTCTTATGAACAACACTTATTACTCACAGTGGAAAACATCATAAAATATACTGAAGAACATTCAACAAGAACATAGGTTCAGGAAGTCAAACACTCTCACAGTAAATGAAACATAACTGAAAACGAAATAGTTCCTTTTCAACATTATTCATTCAGTCGCATTAATACATTCCACATTTCACTCTCTCCAGCAGGCAAAATTTGCAACTTCTGATTGTAAAATGAAGTAGTTCCTCTTACAAGCAAATGTTTTACAAATTTTTCCAGGGAAAAAGTCCCTGTCACCTCTCACTCTCCAGTACTTTAAACAAAATAGTCAATCGTTTGGGTTTCCCCCAGCGCCTGACCTTTCGGTCTCCCTAGCGTTTCGTATTCTTCTCCATTGTCTGTATGCACTCATGATTCTTTTAGTAACGGACCAACAGTCAGGTTCGTGCCTTTAGCATTATTGACTTTGTCGTCTGCTTCGAGGGCCCTTTTAGTGATCTGGTCGGTGTCGTTTCATTTTTTACCAAGCTGTTCTTTTACGTCTTTACGCATCAGCTCCTTACGCCAACCTGCAATAAATTCACGTGTATTATCTATTTGGGACTGTGTTATAAAACAGAGCGAAAGATTTTACAAACTGAAACAACTACTCCACAGAAACAAATGGCCTGGTGTACTACGACGGAAGTCGAAAGGGTACTGACATCGAAAGTCGAAATCTTGGCTCAGCCACAATGACGGAAAGAAAAAGACTAAGAGGCGCGATTCAAAGCTGTGGGCAGGAAAACTCAATCGGAAATCGGGTGATAATGACATCGGACGCCAAACCGCTCGCTCATCCGCAACGACGGAAAGACAAGTGCTAAAATGATGTGAATCGTGGGTGGGAGAAAGAACCCTCAATCGGGAATCAGACGGCTTTACGATTCCGGAGCCAAATGAATTCCACAGCCGCAACGGCGGACGGATAAACGACTCGGGTACGCGGCTGATTCAGGTTAAAACGCATCGGAAGTCGGGTCTTTTCACACTTCGGATGGAAAAACAGTTTGGGAGCCGCAACGGCGGACGGGAAAAGGCTAAAGCTTCCGATCAAAACAAGAAAATCTCCCGATCCAATGGAAAAACTAAGTGCTTCAGTCAGTTTTAAACATTCGGCAATGGACAGCGACTTGTCATACTTCTGAAATGGCAACCACAGCATAGACAACTGGTTTGATCAATAAGAAAGAACAAACTTTAAAAGCTGCGACTCACCATAAAATTCAACGCAATCAAAATCCGAACCTTGGTCAAGAGTTAAGCTTTGTAGTCATTAAAAATTAACACAGACCAACAACTCAAAGGATTCAACGATCAAAGAAAAAATCATGAGGAGGGGTCCCAAATTTAAGAAATTTGGGGAAAAAAGTTGCAGCTGCAACATGATCCTATTTTCTTCTAGAGTTAATCAGGATTGAAAATCAAGAGTTCCATATGAGACTGGGAGGTGATGCTGATACATCGATTAACCCCTTACATAGGGAGGGAATATTTCCTGAGCGAAATATGGAAAACATTTCCATTACTATTCCTATCAACATCTCTGCAAATCCAAACGTTGTGGAAAATGTACATATCGATGCAAACTGCTCTCCATAGGAGATTGCTATCTATACAGCCTTGTTTAAGGAATTCCATGATGTGTCTGCCTAGTCATATGAGGAGATGCCAGGAATAGATCCATCAATAGTCAAACATGAAATCTGAACCTATCCTGATGCCAACCCAGTTCGACAAAAACTTACACCTATCAATCCGCGTAAAGCAACACCTGTTAAGGCTAAAGATGAAAAATTGCAGAAATCTGGTTTAATTTACTTGATAGCTTTGAAAGAATGGGTATGCAACCCTGTTCCTGTCGACAAAAAGCAAGGGACGATACGCATTTGTACTAACTTTCATTATTTAAACAAATCATGACCTAAGGATAACTTCCCCACACCATTCATAGATCAAATCATTGATGCTTGTGTGGGGAGTGAAGTCTTTTCATTTATGGATGGTTTCTTCGGGTATAATCAGATTCAAATTAAACCCAAAGACCAATATAAACCAGCTTTCATTTGTCCTCGGGGTACATTTGCATACAAGAAAATTCCTTTTGGATTGAAAAATGCAGGGGCTACCTTTCAGTGGGCAATGAATTTTTCCTTTCATGACATCAAGTCTATTGTTGAACCCTACCTAAATGATCTGCCAACACATTCTCGAAATAGGATTGATCTCCCAGATCACTTGTGTTTAATTTTTGAAATATGCAGACATTATAAAATACGTTTTAATCCCCACAAATTTGTTTTCTGTGTCGAGTCAGGTAGTCTTCTCGGGTTCATTGTTTCCAACAAAGGCATTCAGGTGGATCCTTTGAAAGTCGAGGCCATAGTAAATTTGTCTCCCCCTCGTTCCATCAGGAAGCTTCAAATCCTGTAAGGGAAGTCCAACTTCCTTCGACATTTTATCGTGAATTATGCCAAGATCACTAAACTTTTCATGCGCCTGTTGAAGCAGGACACCCCATTTGTATGGGATGAAACCGTACAACTTGCATTCAAGGCATTAAATAAATCTTTGTTGTCGGCACCTTTACTGCGTTCGCCAGATTACTCTCAAGATTTTATATTGTATTTGTCCGCATCCGAGTCGACCATAGGGGTAGTACTAGTCTAGGAGGATGATAAGCTCCAAGAGCATGTCATCTACTATCTTAGTCGTGCTTTAGCTAGCCCTGAACTTACATACTCCCACGTCGAAAAGTTGGCATTAGCAGTTGTGTATGCTGTTTAAAGGTTGCGTCACTACACCTTACTGAGGATTATGACAATAGTGGCGGATGTTAATCCTTTCTAGTATGTTTTTTCCCGATGGATAGTTGGAGGAAAATTCAACAAATGGATATTCATTTTCCAGGAGTTTGACTTAGATTTCCAATCTACCAAATCCAAAAAATCCTTTGTTTTTGCAGAGCTCATTGCAGAATTTCCAGTTGAGGAATATGTAGCCATTGAAGAATACTCATTCCCAGATGAGCACATCTTTTTTATTTCCACCTCTGACCCTTGGTACAGAGATATACTCATCTATTTCCAGACTCTGAAGTGCCATGCAACCTTTTCACGGGAAGAATGGCGCAAATTATGCTTAAATGCAAAAAACTACCTCATTATTGGAGATACTTTATATCATAAAGGGGTAGACTCTGTTTTGAGTCGATGTCTTACCCATGAAGAGGTCGAGATTGTCCTAAATGATGCCCATAGCAGAGCGTGTGGGGGTCATTTATCTAGGTTAGCAATGACCCAAAAGATATTGTGTGTCGTT
Source organism: Pseudotsuga menziesii (assembly GCA_001517045.1). Taxonomy (NCBI): domain Eukaryota; kingdom Viridiplantae; phylum Streptophyta; class Pinopsida; order Pinales; family Pinaceae; genus Pseudotsuga; species Pseudotsuga menziesii. Next base: position 224,131 of record LPNX010741984.1, on the reverse strand, counting down.
TATTTCTAGCCCACGATCTTGATCCGTTATTTCTCATCATATCAGTGGGCCCCTTCACTAAGTGGGGGATAGATTATGTGACATGCAACCTAGTTTTGTCCGGGGGGCACAAATACATCATTATCATTGTAGATTACTTCACAAAATGGGTAGAGGCAATGCCCACCTATAAAGCTGACAGGGAAATTGCAACGTTTTTCATTTTCAACCGAATTATGGCACGTTTCGGTATTCCTAAAGAGATTGCCATCGACCATGGTAGTCACTTCCAAAACAACATGATGACTAAATTGACCACTATGCTAGGGTTTAAACAAGAACATTCATCTTCTTTCTATCTGCAAGCAAATGGTCAATTTGAGACTTGAAGACTATTCTCAAGCGTACTATTAATGCAGCTCAATCAAATTGGAACATCATGTTGTATCCTACACTTTGGGCTTATCGGACTAATGTGAAAATTGCCATAGGGTTTTCTCCTTTCCAACTCATTCATGGGGTGGAAGCAGCAACCCCAGTTGAATGCAAAATCCCATCTTTAAAGATTGATATTCATGTGTTACCTGATACGACTGAGCTGGAAGAACGTTTGTTACACTTAGAACATCTAGATTAACAGCGTAGGGATGCGCTGACAGCAAATGAGGCTCATGAAAATAGGGTAAAAAATCAGTACGATAAATCGGTCAAACCTAGGATTTTTCTAAAGGGGAGCTTGTCTTGCATTGGGATTAGGACAAAGAACCCCTGGGGGTAGGGAAATTCAGGTCTATGTGGCTAGGGCCTTATTTCATGTCAAAATTTTTGAAGAAAGGTGCATATGAATTAACTGATTTCGAGGGAAATAAGCTGCCTGAGCCTAGAAATGGGCTCTATTTGAAGAAGTACTATGCTTAGGCCTAGTACTTTTTCTTGTATTTTTATTGTATGTAACTTTATGTACAATAGTTTATCGGTTTGTGTTCTTATATCATATGTTGGTTGTTCCAAATGTCTTTCGAGTGGTTCATAGGTTTTGTAGATGGAACTAGTCATCACACTTGCAACCTGGCTTCAGCTGCATGGGTTATTTACTCACCATCAGCACAGCTAGTTGCCTCTGGAGGCGCTTGCCTAGGTCCTGCTACCAATACTGTGGCCGAGTACAGGGCCTTCATTGAGCTTTTATGGGATGCCTTGTCACGAGGCATTACCTAGTTGGAAGTCAGGCTTGACTCTCAATTGGTAGTTTCCCAGCTCAATCGAGCTTATCAGGTGCGAAACCCTATTATACTACGTCAGTTTATGCAAGTTAGGTTATTGGAATAAATTTTGATTCTATTACATTTAATCATATTCCAAGAAATCAAAATTCATTAACTGATTGGCACTTAACACATATTTCATAAAAATACACAATAGATGCATTGAAAAACACACTTGTAAATAAACCGACAATATATATATATGTGTGTGTGTGTGTGTGTGTGTGTGAATATCTGTCCATATAGATAGTTCATGTTTTTGATCCTCAGATCTAGTCATAACTGTATAATATACAAAATTTGGATCGTAATCCATAAAATGCTCCTAGGTCTAAGCTTGACCACCTTGGTCATCCTGACCACCCTGGCCACCCTGATCATCCTGGTCATCCTACTCTCGGGCTTCTTCAGCTTGTTCAGCTGTAGTAGCCTCAACAGAATCTATGTAAACAAGCACTGCTCTGGCTACCCTTCTCATAAGGCATATCCAAATAGGTGGGATACCAACCACTAGCTCCTGTATAACAGCAGGGATCTGCTCAATACGTAAAGTAGGTACTCTTTGGGTAAGCCTGGCTAGCTTCCCCTCAAGAACGCTAATCAAACCATGATATTCTCCTGCCACTGGTCGCACATACATACGAGTATGCCCAACAGGGTGAACTGGTCCAATATCTGCATTTTTAAACATTCAAAGGATTAAAACTCTTTTACATATGTATATATCTTTATGACTAAAATTCATAAAAGTTTAAAAAATTGAAAAAACAAAATACCTGACGCTCCCCATTCTCCTCCAGGAGGAAGGACAAGGTCATTGTCACCCCATAAATCCATCCCAGCATCTGGAAACTGCTCCAATGCTGGTAGCTGTCGCTCCCACCATAGGTAGAAGTCATCATCGTACACACTCTGAACTAACCTGCTGATGCCCCGACGAAGGAAGATTTCTCCCCACCTACTTAGTCTAGGCTGACGGGGAGAGAAATATGGTAGAGGTCTTGTAGGACTGAGACCAGGCACTCTCTCAAAGAAAAAGGACACCAATATGCTAGAATTACCAAAAAAAATTTGTCGACCTCTCTTGCAGTTAGAGAGTTGCTTCTTCATTATTGGGATTACTCTCAAATAAGGATCCCTATAGAATTTCTCCCTTAATTCTCATTTGGTTTCGAGTTGCAAGATTAAGTGATGATGATCTTGCAACCCTCACTATTATGCTTACCAACACCTATAATGGCAAGCTACGAATATGAACAATAGGGATGCAAGTACCCCTTTTTTGAGTACCAAGTGCACAGTAAGTGTCAATGTAGTTCTGAACACTTAGAAGGTCTCTGCCTCTACCGGTACCTTCCAAGTTGACAGGAGCTCCCCGTCGTGACAAACCCGACATGAAATAGATGTCTTCCAATGTAATCTCTAGAATCTCTCCTTGTAGGTCAAATGCACCTAAATCATGATCCCAGTAGTTTATCAAAAACTCCAGTAAGAAGACATTAGATCGCATAGGTGAGGTACAAAAGAATTTAAGCAACCCACTTTACCGCAATGCATGCACCGTGGGGGCACTTCAAAGAGAACCTTGGTCCATATCTTCATGTTCCCTCTCCCTCCACTCTAGCACCATTTTTTAGGCTGTTAATAAAGCCATTTTCAAAGATCCAATTCCTTCAAAAAAATTTGATTTTGGCCCCAGATAGCTTTTTTCTATGTCACGCAGTATACGCGACTGTCCTTTCGACATGTCGTGTATCATACACGAGTTGCTTTCGAGAAATCCCAGTATAAAACACATGTACGCGACTATCTACATTGCATACCCATGTATACACAATGACTGTCTTCAAATTGGCTTAAAACATCAATTTTTTCATAAAATAAAAAATTTGCTTGGATGAAATGAAAGAGCATGGAGAGTTGATTTACCTGGCACTTGCGGATTTGAAAATCGTTTAGTGGTTTGACCACATCGAGCAATTGAAAGTAGAGGTAAAACTTGTCTATATTGGGTAGAAATGTCAAATGGTGAATTTGATTTCTATTTTTCCACTATTTATAGAAATTATTTCAAAAAGTGGGTTTTTAACCTATAGTTCATAATTTTTATTAAAATCAAACTAATGCCATGTCATGTTTACCTAATGAAACAGGTCCAAGGTTATTCAAAGTCATTTTCCACTCATATAGGGTAGGATTTTGATCATTTATATGCATTTTTGTCACTTTATACTTAATTCGCTTTAACCCTAAGATTACTACTTTGACCACAGACCATGGTATTTCAACCATTAGTACCTTGTCTATATCATTGTTCTTCCATGGATAAGGATTTTCTAACATGAGTATCCTAGCTTAGAACACATTTATTGTCTTTTGGTACTCATGCCGCATTTTTCGTAGGTTCAGGGGAGCCTTTTTAGTTATTTTTCACACCAAATTGAGCCTCCTTTTGGTCTCTTTTTACAAGCAATTCCCTTTATAAGTCTCCCTGCCCTTATGGAGTTTCTTTAGGCCTAGGTCTAACTCCTTAAAATAGACTTGAATGCAGAGTAAACTTGCCCATTTAGGCTCGTTAAGAATATGTGAATGGGCATCCACATTGGTGGTAGATTATCTCTTTCTCGAACCATGTGGAATAATACGAGAAAGGATCACTCTCTTTTATAAAGAATTGAGAAGAGTATTCTCAGGCATAGTTTTCTCACTTTTCTGGACCTGAGGGACTAAATTACGGAAAAGGAATGCCCGGTATGAGCTTAGTTTTCTCTTTTTTGTGCTCTGGACCTAAACATGAAAAATATTATGAGTGTACTTTATGTCTTTGTCATGCTCGTTAAACAACAAGAACAAGACATCGAGTTTACTATTGTAAGCCCCATTCCTCATACTCAAATGGATCTTTCCAAGTGATCTTGCTTTCCTTCACACTCGTAAAACTTAAGCTATAAGCTGCTCTTGAAGGAGCAGTGGGTAGGTGGTAATTTAACCTTTTTCGGGCCTCCCTAACTAAGTACAAAAAAGGTTCACCTTTTCTTCTTCAGAAGTTAAGAGATTTCTTCTAAGATATGTTTTATACTTTTTCGGTTTCAGGAAACTAAATCAGACTAAAAAGGACCCCCTTGGAATCTTCTTTGGAGCTTTCAAACTCTCTAAACATGAAAACACCAAATGAGCATTCACTAGTTCGGGCTTGTAAAATCCATGAATAAGTGACATTATCAAGCATTATTCCCTCTTCTCTTCAAGCTTGTCAAAAATTAAGAGAGACCTGAGTTAACTTTCCTGGACTCGTTAAAATTTAACAAGAAATATAAGGAAGAAGTTTTCTTTTTGGGTTACATTCGGTGGCAGCACGTATTCATTGAACATAGCACTCTCTGAACTTTTCGATAATCATGTCTCAATGTACACTTTCAGTTCAGTTATCACTTTGAGTTTCTTACTCCTCCACTTGTCATTTATTCCTGGGGAATCTGATCATGTCTCCTACATGACATATAAGTCTAGTTGTCCTATCTGCAAAGTTAAAAGCTGCCTTGGATCATCTTTGTGTCATGCTCAGTGTTCAAGGATTTATGCCTGTTTATGCTTATTATCCTGATTCCATCATTATCCTATCTGATATCACTTGTGTATACGTTCCTTTATCCATTCCCTAGTCACTCTTGTGATCCGTTGGAGGATCTATTTCCTTCCTCATCACATCACGGTTTCTCATCAGTATTTCCTAAAGAACGAAGACCTAGAGTTTTGAGGATGGTACCCTACGATTCACTTTCATCATTGGTGAATTCCTTTGCTTCAGTTGTCAATTATCACCTATTTCCATGACAATCTGTTGAATCCTTTTCATGTTCTACTTCGACACATCTATTCACATGGCTTGGATTGTACTGGTTCCTTTGGATTTTGACGAAGACCTTAGGTTCACATCTATAACCTAAGTTGTGCAAGTTTGTGTTGTGTTCACCTACACAACTTCTATATTTTTGAAGACTCGTCATTATTGTATATTGTGGCTTCAATCCACCTTTGTAATATACATGCTCTTGTACCCATATCATATGATGCACTCAAATATTGTAAAGGAGCTAGTGTTCCATTATATTGAACATGGCATCCTCAGATATGATTTTGTATATGAAATTGATATATATTTGCTTCAGGTACTTCCTCTGCTTCCTTGGACTTCTGAGTTCTCCAAGATAATGATTATAATGTATTTCTTCCATCGCTTCCCTTTGACCTCACACATTAGGGGGCATCTGTTATCAGCCAAAAGGTCACTTCTCTGTCTGAGTACTAACATTCCTCATGTTAGTACACAAAAGGACAAATTTGGATTGAAGTGGCCAAAACACTATAGATGGGCATGACCTTTGATGTATTATCCTCAAACGAGCCTTGTATATTTTTATCATGATTTTTGGATTGCATACACGACTATATGCATTGTAACTCGTGTATCATACGCGAGTATTTCAATTGCAACTCACATGTACTTGCATACGCGAGTTCCCTTTGAGAAACTCGCTTATCATACGTGATTTGCCTATATTAATACCCGCGTATACCTTAATTCGATATTAAAAAATATAAATCGATATTAGATGAGATTAGTTGGGGCCTAATCCATAACTATCCCAACCATCTCAACCATCCCAACCTTTGAAACCACTCTATTTCCTAAAGTATAAATAGAGGCCTTGGGGTGGGGGCTAATCAATGAATTTTGGAGAGCAAAGTTATGCTAGTGGTATATCTTCAGAGTCTTGGAGCAGCAGAACTCAAAGTCCTTTGGTTGCAAAGGAGTCCTTGTCTCAGAAGCTGGGTTGTATTCTTATCTTATTCATCGATTGTTAATAAAGAGAATTCTTCTTCCAATCTTGTATTATGTATATTTCATNTATATGCATGAGATATTACTTGAAGGATTTGCTCTTTGTAGGTGAAGAGGTACATCCCTAGAAGCTTTGGAAAGGAGTGGAGCAAGAGAAGATCAAGCTTGGATCAACCATCGTTAATCGGGTAAGTCAAGATTTTCTTCCTAATCCCTTTCCATTCCCTGTAAAAAGATGATTGTCTGCAAGTTAGTAGTAAGTTGGTAACCCCAGACCCTAGGTTACAAGGGTGCTTTATCCTGAACAACACTACACTGGAACTATATGAAACTACATTAGTGGTAAGTAATGTTAACTTGATTTTGTAACAAATTCCTATAGAAATGATGTGCACTTTACAAATAGGAGTAGAAATGGATATCGAGTTGCATGCAACTATGATATTGTGAGTTGAGAAGGACGAGGGGATACTGGAAAATATTACATTGCAACAGGAAAATGAGAAGTTGTGCAAGGAGAAACCAGAGACATATATGGAGAAAGAAGCATCATAATAGAGGAAATATTGGGAGGTGGTACACAAAAATGAGAAGTTACAACAGGACCTCGAAAGGTTATATAACACAATTCCAAAGTATCAAATGGAGGTGGATATCCAAACTAAAGAAAAAGTTGCAAATATAAGTGGAGCAATTGAAAACTTCTAGGAGAATATTGTAGACTTAGAAGCAAGAGAAACACCAAGTACACCACCAAAGGAAAGAGAGGAAAGGGAGGAGATATCTACTGCAACTACCACAGTAGAAAACAACATGACCTTGCAAGAGACGTGCATAAAACTATGTGAAGAAAGTATGGAGATATGGAATCAGCTATTGGAAGACACTAAGTCACAAACAATATATCTAAAGATACATGCTACACAAGGAAATGTACAAAATATGAAACATACAATCAACACTCTTCTAGTGACAGAGAAAGTAACTACATTGGTTGAAAATACGAAACACCAACAAAAGATTAGTCAGTTGAGGGAGGAACAATAGAGCATTGCAAAAAAATTTGAGGTATCACAGGAGTAACATACAAAGTTACAAAGGACCTCATTGCAACAGAAAAAGGGATAAAATAGACAATCAATAAAACAAAGCAACAATTGCAAGAACCGCTCACTGCACAGATAGTGGAAGGCATTGTACAACAAGAAACTCGGGAAAAAGGAACATGTCATGAAAGCAATATAAACACTTCATAATATGACATAGATGGTGGAAGAAGGACAAAAGAATACATAAAGTGATGTGTACCAGAGATCACACATGGCCATCATGAAGAAAATTGGCGGACAACGTTGTTAGAAAAACAAGATCGCAGAGAAATAACAATAAACAATAAACAATAAACAAGATGCAAATATTATAACCATATCACAAAGAGAGATACAAATATAACACGGTTCATCCAATATGGGATACATCCACACAATAATTGTTAGTACTTTATTATTATACCATCCAACAAAATGAAGAGATACAACCTGCAACAACCCCGTTGCACTTCCTCTTCACTCTCTTACAATCTCTCTCACACAATCAAATAGATTATTTTACAATTCTGCAATACAATACGCATTCGTATTACAATGCCTTCATTTTATAAATGGAATACCATGGGCCCATAAATCACCCATTACAGGGGCCCTTCCCCCCCCTGAACCCCCCTGATAACTATAATGGGGGGGAAATCCCCCCCACACCCCCCGTTAGGTTATGGGATCCAAACATGAATAAAATAACATCTCTAAATCATGAAGATCAGGCTTCACAACCAACAATATCCCACTTGGAGACTGATCACAACAACTCCACAACTGCTACACTTGCTGGATTATGAATTCAACTTCTCTCTGGTTACTACCTTTGTCAACATGTCTGCAAGATTCTAACTAGTATGTATCTTTTCCAACTTTAACAGTTCATATTCAAGAACATATCTTATGAATAGTACTTGAGATGTATATGTTTAGTCTTCTAAAGGAAGTCTGATTTATTTGCAAGATGAATGGCACTCTTGTTGTCACTATACAACTTACTATTGTCTTTCTTCTTACCCAATTCCTCCATGAACCTCTGCAACCAAATCATCTCTTTACGAATCTATGTAGCAACAACATACTCTGCTTCTGTTGTTTAAAGTGCAACAACCTTTCATATTTTTTAAATCCAACTTATTGTTGTTCCATTTACAATAAAAACATACCCTATGGTGCTCCTCATGTCGTCTTTATCACCTTTCATATATGCAGCAACATATACCTGTAGAAGAGTGTCTGAAACTCCAAAACATAATGCATGTGAACTGGTACCTCTCAAATATATGAGAATCCATTGTACTTCCTTCCAATTCTCTTTACCTAGATTGTTCATATACCTTATCACAAATCCCACTCCATGTGCAATATACAGTATTGTGCACACCATGACATACATCAATCTGTCATATGTTGATGAATAGGGAACCTTGGACATGTATTCTATCTATTCATGTGTATTGGGACACATCTCCTTACTTAGTTTGAAATGGATAGCCAAAGGTGTACTCACCTTAGAATGAAGAATAAATAACTATATATTATACAAGGTGAGTACCTGTAAACCCATGTATTCTGCAAGGTGTGCCCATATATTCTACAATGCTACTTGTCCTGGGAAATACAATTTGAAATAGATAGCCAAAGGTGAGTACATTGTATTCTGAATACATTGTCCAAAGGTGAATACCTGTAAACCCATATATTATGCAAATCTCTTCTTCCTACAGGAAACTCAACCAAATCCCAAGTCTGGTTTCTTACCAATGAGTCCATCTCCTCATTCATTCCTTGCTCCCACTTTTTTTTAGTTTCCACCTACATTGCCTCTTCATAACATTCCGGTTCACTAGAATCAATCATCAATAAATAATATAGTGAAGGAGATAATCATTTAGGAAGTATACTTAACCTGGTATATATTCTTACATTTGCAGGAATTTGAGGTACATTTTTCTGCTCTTGATTTTTTGGTTCCTTTAGAACTTCATTTTCTTTGATTTCATCAAGCACTATGTACTCTATGTTTTCCTTTTACTCTTCCATTCCCTGTAACTGATCTTTGTACATAACCTTTTCATTTAATACTACATTTCTACTCCTAATGATTTTGTGATTTTCATAATCCCATAAGCGATAACCAAAATAATCAACCCCGTATCTAATAAAGCTACATTTCTTGGATTTAGTCTCAAGCTTTGTTCTATTTTCTTTACCGATATGGAAAAATGCTTCACAACAAAAATTTATTAGAAATGAGTAGTTTATATTTTTACCTGTACAGGTCTCCTTTGGAATTCCATCATCCAAAGCGCTTGAAGGCCCTCTGTTTATTAATTAAACAACAATATCTACAACATTGGCCCAAAACTATAAGGGCAACCCTGCATGCAATCTCATACACCTTGCATGATCCATGATAGTTCTATTCATCCTTTTTGACACACCATTTTCTTGTGGTGTTCCAAGGACTGTCTTCTCTCTATGAATCCCATTGTATGAACAGTAACTATCAAACTCCTTGCTTCAGTATTCACCTCCTTTATGAGATCTGAGACATTTCAACTTTTTTCTTGTCTCGTTCTCAACAAAATATTTCCACTTCTTAAAAGTAGAAAACACCCAATATTTCTGTCTAATGCAATAAATCCAAGTTTTTCTAGTTGCATCATCAATCAAAGTAACATAATAACGAGAGCCACCAAGAGATTGTACCTTATCCGCCCCCCATACATCTATATGCACAAGCTCTAAATTTTCACTCTTCTTCTGTTTCCCAACCCTGAGAAATATAACTCTCTTTTTTTCTCCATAAACACAGTTCTCACATAATTCCAAACTCACCTACTTCATATCTGGAAGCAATCTCCTTAAGTGAAGAATCTGCATCCCCTTCTCACTCATGTGGCCAAGCCTATGATGCCACAATGCTGCACCTATTTTTTTTGGAAGCTACAGAGATGGAATAATCAGTATTACGAAGACATAAATACAATGTACTTATCCTATTTCCTTTTGCTATTACCAGTGCTCATTTAGTGATCTTCCACCACTTTTTTCCAAACATAGACAAACAACCTCTATCTCCCAACTACCATGTTGAGATCATATTTATTTTCATAGCAAGAATGTGCCTTACATATTTTAGCAACAATTCATTTCCATTATTTAACTTAATTTGTACCTTACCCATTCCAACAATTTTACACAGTTCATCACCCCCCAATAAAACATGTCCAAAATCACCTGGAACATAATCATGAAATAATTTCCTATGGGGTGTAGCATGACATGAAGCCCTTGAATATACTACCTGGTAATCACTAGTATTATCTAATGCAAGAATTAAAGCATATTGTAACACATCACCTGCTACATTTTCTTCTTGAGTAGTCTCCTGCTTCCTGTCTCCTTTCTTCTTTGGATCTTTGCAGTCTTTCTTTAGATGTCCTCTCTTACCATAGTTCTAGCACTCTATCTTTACCAATATGGACTTGGATCTTCCCTTTCTCAACTTGTGGTGATTACCTGGGATCCTTTCTCTCTCTCTTTGTGTTCCCTTGCTCTTCATGGTCAACACATTAATTGATGTCTCACATGTGATTTTTCTTCACATTTCCTCGCTAAGAATAACATCAACAATCATCAAATTTAAGAGTGTTTGAACTAGGGACAAAGTTACTTACAACCATGACCAAGCCATTCCAACTTTTTGGCAATGGGCATAGTGAAGATTCACATGGAAGTGAAGTTGAAGAAACTAAAGTTTTATTTATGGGCCTAGATACTTAAGCCTCAAATAGTGACTCGGATATGGAAGGAGAAGTAGACCTAAGAGTTGAACTTGTTAGCGCCCTTGAATAACTTGAGAAATGTAGGAAAAAGAACAAACAGTCAAATCTTGTCATCAGTTAGTTGGAAGCTCAACTCTTAGATGCCATAAAGGTTGAGGAGGACCTAAACCTATAGCTCAAAAGAAGAATTTAGGAGTCTGAAAAGCTTGCAGAATAAATCATGCAATTCGAGATAAAGCTTGATGAAGGATATATCAAATCAAAGTTTGAGAATAGCTCAAGGATTATAGATGACATTCCAAGTAGCCAAAAACCATCAGGTGATAGTTCTGGTTTGGGGTTCATTAAAGAAAAGAATCCAGAGAGTTTTCCTGTCGCAAATCAAGAAGTAAGAAAAGCTACGTTGAAGTACTAAAGACTCTAGATAAAAAAGAAAGAAAGAAGAAAGATGGCTTAATTTATCAAGATAAAAATAGAAATAATCTAGTACCCAAGAGACCAAATAGATATCTACAGATCTTTTTAGGTCACTGCTTTTCTTGTAATAATTTTGGCCATAAAGCCTTAAACTATTGAACTGAAAGAAAGGTTTCTAAATACAAGAAGAAGTCACCAAGTAATGAGTCGAAGGGAAATAAGAATATTTTAAATGTAATAACCATGGACATATGGCAAGAGATTGTAAATTGAAGACTCATACAAGGAATACTGTTGCAATCAAACCTCAAAACACCAAACAAAAGAAGTATTGGAGAGATAAAGAGGAACATGAAAGTTCCATGATTGCTTTATGTGCAACCGAAAACCAAAACTTATGGCACTTGGAAAGTGGTTTTTCAAAACATATGACCAGTGACCCAAGCAAATTTATAACACTAAAAGATAATAAGGGAAAAGTCACTTTTGGATACATTATGTCCTCCAGAATAATCGGCAAAGAAATGACAGTTGTCAACAACAAGATCAAAGCAAAAAAATGTTTTGCTAGTTGAAAACCTCCAACCTAATCTTCTCAGTGTAAGTCAAACATGCGAACAAGGACACATTTATATATTTGACTCAGAAAAATGTGAAATCAAGAGTAAGAAAATAGAAAAGGTTGTTGGCATTTCTATGAGAAATACAAACAATGTATACATCTTGGAAAATGAAAACCAAAGCTACTTAAGTATGGTAGATGAAAATTGGTTATGGAACATAAGGTTGGGACATTTAAGTTTTGACAATATTGCCAAAATAAGCACAAAGGAAGCTGTAACAGATCTACCAAAAATTGTAGTTCCTCTAAACTCAGTATGTAAACATTGTCAACATGGGAAGTAAACCAGAGCTAGTTTTAAAATAAAAGAACATATGACCTCACACTCTCTGTAATTAATACACATAGACCTTTGTGGACCAACTAGAACTAAAATCCGGTAAGGAGATCACTATTTCATGTTGCTCATTGATGATTAGACAAGGATGAAATGGGTGGCATTCCTCAAAGAAAAATCAGAAGCTTTTGAAAAATTTAAAATCTTCAAGGAAATGGATGGAAATGATTCAAGTATGAAAATCAAGTGTCTTAGATAAGATAATGGGGGAGAATTTACCTCAAATGAATTCAATGAGTTCTGTGAAGGTCATGGAATTAAGACAATTTTCAGCTACAAAAAATCCTCAGCGGAATGGGGTTGTTGAAAGGAAAAACAGAAAGGTCCAAGAAGCTGCCAAAACTATGCTCAATGAAGCAAAACTGTCAGATTCATTTTGGAAAGAAGCTGTATACATAACTGTCTACATACTTAACAGAGGGAAACTCAAAGTGAATAAGGATAAGACCATCTTTATAGGGTATTCATCCACCATAAGAGAATATAGGTGTTACAATAAAAGGTTACATAAAATTGTAGAGAGTGCCGATGTGAAAGTAGATGACACAAAACCTAGGAAAGAGAAAAATCTTGACAGTATTGAAAATACATGTGATGATGAAGTAAAAGACTTGCAAAAGGAAGAGAGCATTCACAATGAAGAAGAATTAAAAGAGAAGCAAGATACACAGAAAGATGAAGAATACTTCCCTAGACTTGACACTAAAAATCATTCTAGAAGGATACAAAAAAATCATCTGGAGTCACAGATAATGGGTGATAAAAATGATGGAGTCATAACAAGAAGACAACTACCAAGTGTTGAACAAGCCCTACTCTCAATAGTTGAACCCAAGAAATTTACAGAATCCAGTAAAAGTGATGAATGGGTTAAAGCCATGAATGAATAACTAGATCAAATTGAGAAAAATGAGACCTGGGAACTTGTCCCAATACCTAAAGATAAGAACATTGTAGGAACCAAATGGATTTTCAAAAACAAGTTCGATCAAGATGGACAGGTAATAAGTAACAAAGCAAGATTGGTTTGTAAGGGGTATGCCCAAGTGGAAGGTATTGACTTTGAAGAAACTTATGCTCCTGTAGCACAACTAGAAGCAATTAGAATGTTTTTAGCACTGTCATGCAATAAAAATTTCAAAGTATATCAAATGGATGTCAAGTCTGCATTTCTAAATGGAAAACTAGAATAAGAAGTATATATTGAACAACTTGAAGGGTTTCTCTTATTAGAGAACAAAGACTATGTATGTAAACTGAAGAAGGCTCTCTATGGTCTCAAACAAGCTCCAAGAGCGTGGTTTTCAAGACTAGACAGTTACTTAAAACAACAAGGTTTTAAAAGAGGAGCCACTGAAAGTAATCTTTTCCTAAAGATCAAAGATAAAAATATGATCATTGTTGTTGTCTATGTGGATGATATCATATTTGGAAGTAATATTCAAATCCTAAGTGTATATTTTTCCTCTGAAATGAAGAAAGAAGTCGAAATGTCAATGTTGGGTGAATTGACTTTCTTCCTAGGATTGTAAGTCCACCAAACAGACTAAGGAATTTTCATCTCTCAAACTAAGTACATAAGAGATATGTTGAAAAAGTTTAAAATGGAAGATTCCAAACCTATTAGTACTCCTATGGTCACCAATTGCAAGTTAAGTAAGGATGATGCATCTCTGGAAGTAGATCATACCATGTTTAGATCCATGATTGGCAGTCTGCTTTATGTGACAGCCACAAGACCAGATGTGATGCAAGCCGTTGGATTGGTGGCTAGATTACAGTCAGCTCCCAATGAAACACATGTAACAACAGTAAAAAGGATTTTTAGATATCTAAAAGGTACCATGGAGTATGGTTTATGGTATCCAAAAGGACAAGACTTTACCTTGAAAGCATTTACTGATGCAGATTGGGCAGGAAGGATTGATGATAAAAAAAGTACTAGTGGAGCAGCATTCTTTCTGGGAAATTGTTTAGTATCATGGTCAAGTAAAAAACAATCCTCCATTTCACTCTCTACAATAGAAGCAAAATATATTGTTGTCGCCTCATGTTGCACTCAGGTTAGTTGGATTAAACAAACCCTAGAATATCTACTTATAAAATATGAAGATCCAATAATGATCAACTGGGATAACACTAGTGCTATAAATATGTCTAAAAATCCTATCATGCATTCTAAAACAAAACATATACCAATCAAGTATCACTATCTAAGAGAACAAGTATCATAAAAATCTATCAGATTAGAACATATTGACACAAGAAAATAGATTGCTAACATTTTCACCAAACCATTACCTAAGGAAGCCTTTGAGCATCTTAGGCAGAAGATGGGAGAAATTCCTTTACAAAAGCACTAAGAGGAGGAAGCACAAACTCAGGGGGAGATATGATCACATGGGGAGCTGTCAGACAAGTTTCTTTGTCATTGGTGTCAAAGGGAGAGAATGATTAAAGATTTTGCCATCAATGCCAAAGGGGGAGATTGTTGAGTAAAATAGTTTCCATTGATGTCAAAACTGTTAACGAAAGTTAAAGATGTGGTGGTAGGATGAAATCAGTAGAATAACAAAGGAATAACCCTGTTATAGGTTACAGGTTGAATAACAAACGAATAACCCTATAGCAAGTTGAACAACTAAGATCGTTCATCCAAGTAAATCCACGACTCATCATGTTTCTGCTGAATGAACTAGCGCAGAGGTTAAACATGTGCAAAGTAATAAAATTTCGTGAAGAACTAAGATTGGAAGGCAGATGTTAGTCCTTCCCTAGATCCAGCGACTGAGGATCAGCTCCACAAAAGAAAGGCGGAAGGACAAAGTTTCACAACAATCAATATCAGATGACTCATATTAGTCCCACACTAGATCCAATGGTTAAGGATTAATTTCGATAGTTAGGCCGAAAATCCAAAGTTTCGCAAAAGATCAAACCAAATAGACCTTTTGGCCATAATACCAATTGTTAGAAAAACAAGATCGCGGAGCAATAACAATAAAAAATAAACACGATGAAAATATCATAACCATATTATAAGATAGACACATATATAAAGTGGTTCACCCAAGATGGGATATGCCCACACATAAATTTATAGTCCTTTATTACTATACCATCCAACAAAATGATGAGATACAACCTACAACAACCCCGCTACACTTCCTCTTCACTCTCTCACAGTCTCTCTCACACAATCACATAGATTGTTTTACAATGCTACAATACAATACACAAATGTATTACAATGACTTCCTTTTATATAGGGAATACCATGGGAAAATACCACAAGTTTCCAAAAACCATTGGCCCGTAAGTCACCCATTATTGATCAATTCATGACTCTGAAATTACAACATTTTACAAGGCATTTTTTCCTAAATTTTCAATACGACGGTGCTTCCCCTGAATCCCCACCAGGGGGGGGGCTCCCAAAACAGTCATCGTCCCCCTTGAACCCCCCTGGCAACTATAGTGGGAGGAAATCCCTCCCACACCCACCCTCCAGGTGATGGGATCCAAACACGACTGAAATAACATCTATGAATCAGGAAGATCAGGCTCCACAACCAACAATATTTTTGAAAGGACAATAAATCAACATCAAATATTTGAAGTAAGATTTGATGTCATAGGTAATAATGATGCAATGAGGTGAAGTACTTTGAGATCATATATCAAGAAGGAGACAGAAGGTAGACCAGAGCACTTCACTTGTTTTTGTTGTTTTGGGGGAATATGCTGCGGTTTTGGGCATAGGATGTAGAGATGCAGAACTGAGGGGCAAAACATAGATTTCAGTTAGTGAAAATAGGATAGAAGTATAGAAAACAAAGTTTCCATAGATCTAGATCCAAATAAGCCGCATTACAGAAAGCCATGACACTACCAAAGGAAAAGTGAAAACATAAAGAGGATCCTAACGAACAAGGATGGTTTCTTTAGGAAAGAGAAACTGGAGAAACCAAGGTGATACCAATAAACATGTTGAAAAGATCAGAGTCCTAAAGGTTGCGAGCTCGGACACCATCAATAATGTGTAGGTTAAGATCCAGTATTTTGAACCTTATTAATATGTGGGATACAATCCTTTGTCAAGATAAAGCATGGTTGGGAATCTACTCACATCAAAATTTGTAACATTATTCCTAAGAATTAGCAACTATGATTTGAAAGTTATTATGCAGTAGTATCCCTACTTACTGAACATAAATATTTTAGTTAAACATGTATGCATAGTAGTTGAAGTTGCTCAAGATGAGAAACATGCGAGTTTTGGGGGCTTGTTAGAGTAGGTGTGGACATGTCTTGGAGTTTTCGCTCTAGAGATGGACTACATGACAACTCAGTGAGCAAACTAAACCACGCAAAATACAAGATTTAGTAAGATGTTTCTTCCACTTTGTAATGGGATCAACCCTTATTGTGATGTATAAATATGTATGATATCCTAAAGGTGTGCTTTTATGTTACAATATTATGGTTTTGTCTATGAGTGGCTCATTTTTATGTCCATGAGTCATTGTTTTTGCTATGTAATACATGGTTGTTGAAGATTGTAATAGAGTATTAATGTGCACTCCGCAAGTTATGTAAGACTATTCCACTTTGAATGAGAATTAGTAACTTCGTGTCTACCACTTTGCACTTATACTGAGTGTAATGAATGTTTATATATGATGCACCTATGAATGATATATTATGTTGTTGTAATGCATGTGTTCTCTATTGTCATGAATGATTTACATACATATTGTGCAATAGATGAATGGGTGTTAGATCTGTTAGATTAATGTTCAAATCCCTTCAACACTACAAAATCTTGGTTCCTGTAGTCCCTCTTAATACATAGGGTGAGACTTCATCTACTTACAGGTGATTCCAAAAGGGTTGGTGTCTAATTTTTTGTTGGTGAAATTTATGATGAACCTTGGGTTTTCCCACGTGCCGACATAGATATGTTGAATAAGCCCTAACAACCATTGACAAGATAGTGTTTCTTTGATTTTAGTAACAACTAGCATATTTCCAAGGGGCATATATGATTTCTTGAGTATAGATTCCATTGCAATAATTACTAGTCTAACACACACAAATTACTAGAACCACAAAGGAAGCAATGGAAGTAACGCTAGAGAACCAATGACATATTAGTTATATGTACAATATTCAACATGTTATTACATGATAGGTACTTTGTCAATGTTTTCGATTCTGAATCCAAAAAGATAAGCATATTGACAAAAAGACCTAAAGCATATTGTTCCCTATGGATAATGAAACATAATACTTGGAAGCTAATATCTTTATCATTAAATCACTGCATCCACTTAGGGGAATTACTCATTTTGATCTTGGAATCTATCCCATATACAAAACAAGTTTAAAAAAAATATATCAATACTATATAAACTAAAGGGCCTTTTTATGTTGTTGGCCTTTACACCTACACTAAACATGCAAGCAAAGGCATTAAAAAATCCCTCAAACTTGATTCCCTAATATACACAATTGCATTGAATTCCAGAAACCGCTTTGCTAAGCAAAATGGAATATAGTCTGCAACATATAAAAGCTACAAAGGGAACAAGCAAAAACACAATTTTTATTAAAGGACATAGGTTGGTGCTCAAAAGTAGGTTTCCAATGGAACTTTAAATGCTATTGGAGTGCTTGTTTCTTAGATGTAAATGAGTGGAACACTATAATTCTACCCATGTCAATGGTTGAGTTTTTTTTTGTTGGTGGATTTGCAAAGCCATCTTTCATATGGATGTAATAATTTTTTTTTAGCAATCTAGAGGGATATATTGTAACCCAAAGAATATTTCGTTATGTGATCAAATAGTCAAAAAACTATCACAGACACCAAATTGGCATTCAAGGAATGACTCAACTATAATAACAATTGATTCAAGGAATGACTCAACTATAATAACAATTGAATGCCCTAAAATCCACCCATGACATTAAACAATGGGGTAGAAACTAGCCATATCAGGTTTTTTTATTTAAAATTTGTTAAAAATCAGGTTTTTTTGCAAATTGTATTGGTTGGCCAAGTTAGTCATGCATTCCTTATTTAACCTCAATATTTATAACCTTGTCTTCATTGCATTCCTCATCTATTTGTTGTTTAAATAAAAGTATGTATATTATTCAAGTTGAGGTACTCTACATCACAAATTCGGCTCTCATTTGGTAATTTTAGTTCGCAAGGGTCGGGAAGAATTTCAGCTCTGAGGATTTGATAAGGAATTACATATCGCAAGGAAAGGACATATTATCCTTCTTTAATTTCTTTCATTGCCATGCAAGTCTCCCTAAGCAGTCGAACTCCAAGCTATGGAGAGGAATGGGAATGTCATTGATGAAAAAATGGTTTAAATGGATCGAAACAAACCTTATGGGTTCATTAAGAAAATTCAAACATCCCAAGTGTAGGGACCAAACCCTATACCCAAACACACTTCCAACTTGGTGACCACATTGAGGCTATCTAAGCCAAATACCAAGCGAATGGTGAATTGAGCACCAACCAAGATCCCTTTCAAGAAATTTCGTGACAATTTGAAGGCCCAAATCAGTTACTGGACATGTGAATGAATCCCACATGAATCAAACAAAATCTAAGCTCAAAACATATGCAATATTTAAAAAACTCTAAACTTCAATACTAACAGAGAACCATCAAACCACTAAACTCCATAAACAATGAAATTAACCATAGAATTAACCATTGGATTTAACCAAGTTCTAAGATGTTCAGGCTCAGAAATTGAACATGTTTCTATGAACTCGTGGAAAAGCAAAGAGGTTGAGTTAGTTGACAGGGAAAAAAAGTAATACCCACATCCAAAAACCAAAATTAACATCCACACCTCACCTAAGAATATCAAATCACCCCAAAAGCACAAAAATTAAAGCCAAAATTGTTGCATTTTTTTAGTTAAAGATAATAGCTTGAACTTATGCTTACTGGGTTTGTGCTTGGTTCATGACATCTCACCTAAAGCAGTAGTGACAACCATGCCAATGTCCATGACCAGTGTAATTTAAGCGACCCACAACTTGTAGTCCAAAGCACCAAATACAACCAAGCCAATGTCCACCACCCCAAGAAGGTGGCATTGCACCAACCAAACCTGCAAACGGTACTAGATATACAACTTTCAAAAGGCATTTCATGCACATCCAGGGAAGGTAAAAATTCTCTAATAAATTTGCTTACTGGGAAAAAAAAATTATCACCTTAGAAAATAACTACAAATTCACTTTTCACATAGCCCTGCGCTAAATGCAACACAACTAATTCCAAAGCAAAACCAAAACAAACCCAAGCGCCAACCAAATGCAACACAATAACAATAACAATGGCCATCAATACCGGATACGAAATGGTCGTCCAAGCATTAATCATCCAAATTCCATGCACAAACACACATTTACTACCTCCAAAACTCATCTTAGATGGTTCCGATGCAATAACATAAATGAAGAACCAAGCCATAACACCAACACACGTTGACATAAACATTGATAAAACCCAAGCCAATGAATCAATGACCATCGACAAAACCCCAAGAAATGAACGAGCATAATACAGACCAAGCATGATGACACATGCACAAAACATCAATAAGCAACATGAGCATTTAATGCCCCCTCTGGTCACCCCACTTCTAATCCATAAACAAAGATCGACCAGAAAACATGAACCTGCTACACATCACTAAAACTATGAAATACCGTGATAAACCCTAGGCATTAAATCAAGATAATACAGAGCGCGCAATGTGGAACATCCACACAACTGCAATAGACAACTTAGCATTATTTCCCCCCTTTAGTCCATTGCCCATGGGAAGGGCACATTCCACCAAGCCCACCTGGCTGACGCGACCACCTTGGCTAGCCAAGCAACCTTACATAAAATTGCAATTTTTAAACAAATTCCAAATTAACCTAAATGCAAATCGAGCCACAACATTAAAACAATATAGGTTTATAAAACAAGCAACACAAACATTTACTACCCCACTCGTCACCCCATTGCCAAGTCATAAAAGAAAGAACAACCAAAAAACACAAACCCTCCCGAACAACACTAAAACCCTAAAACACCACAATAAACCCCAAGCATTGAAAGAACACAATACATAGCACATCCACGCAAGTGCAACCAACAAGATGGCATTTATCGCCCCCCTTCAGTCCACCGTCCATGGGTGGGGCACATTCCACTAAGCCCTTTAGGATGACGTCAACGCCCTGGCCAACTAAACTACCTTGTATAAAATAATGATTTTAAGAAAAAATCCAAATTAAGTTAACCTAAATGCCATGCGGATATTCCCAGAGATGTCCCTTGCATAAACATATTATAATAGCGAAACTATCTGAATTTGAAAATCATTTTAAATCACACTTATTCATATTATTTTTAAGATAAAAATAAAAAATAAATATAGATATAAAAAAATAAGAACAAGAAATAAGAATGACTACAGCTAGAAATTACAATCTTCCAGAATAGATGAACATGAAATAAGGGTTTAGACTCGAATAATGAAGTAAATAGTGTACTGATTTGTTTTTTATATAATTATAATGTCAGACTTAATTTATGATGGACTGCACCATTTCTTTCATAAAAAACGGCACTTACCTTAGAAACCTCCCATGTTATACATCACATTTAACATTTACTCTCAGACGTCTAGCTGTAGGAATAGTACCTGTGATCCTTCTTCCAGCGAAAATTATGCAGCGGCTGCTAATCATTATAGAAGTAGTTGATTTCTTTCTATTTATAGACTCCCTGACCCTTTCTATTCACTCTACATTCCTTAAAGTTCAATCACTCCTCCTGCAAGAACCTCTTTGTGTATAAATATATTCATGCTATTCTGTTGACATCCAGCTTAGATTACAAGTGTATATCGCCCACTTGATCAGCTAGTTTATGGGCGACTGTGTTGCAGATCACAGAGAAGATAGTAATATGAAAGAGCTAATGGATTCCATGGGTATTGATATGGAGCAGGACGCATCCAATTCATTTTCTGAAATTCATTTAGACTCCTCCGGTTGGGTAAGCTAAGTTTTTAGAATTTCTCACAGGTTGTTGATATAGGTTTAAATCAGGATAGGTAGGGTTATATGGCTGGGCAGAGGAGTTTCTTGTTTCATAAACAATAGAAATCATATATCAAATTGGTATCGAGGAGTTTCCTGTCTCATAAACAATAGATATCATATATCAATTTGGTATCTGGTTTGGTTGAGGACGCATCTAATTCAGTTTCTGAAATTGAATTAGACTTCTCTTGGGTAAGCTCAGGTTTTAGAATTTCTCACTGGTTGTTGATAAAGGTTTAAATCAGGATGAATAGGGTTATATTTTTTGGTACAGAAGTTTTTTCGTTTTATAAACAATGAATATCATATATGGTTTGGTTGTACCAAATTGATATTTAAATTGACTATGAACATAAAAATAAATTATTGTTATCATAAACCATTAACAGTTTGATAGGGTTTGTTTGGATGTACAGATCAAATACAATGAAGCAGAGCTGAAGCAACTGCTATTATATGCAGCAATTGAATTGGAGTCAGTGAGAGCCTCAGCACAATCTCAAAGGCAAGCCCATGAAAATCTGATTGAACATCTGGAAGAACTTGTGCAAAGCACCAAGAGAGAAAGAGACGAAACGAAAAAGCAATGTATCAGCCTCGCCAACCAGCTAGCTGCACATTATACCAATGCAGGATCATTGACTGCATTGAATGCTGCAAGAACAGATGACTCATTTAAATTTGATACAACCCATCATTCATCTATGCTGGCTTCCATGAATAGTCTGATTCCGGGAGGTGACATTGAAGAACAGCAAAATTTGAAATCGCTACCGGAGAGAGGAAAATTTGTTGAAGCAGTTATGAGGGCGGGGCCATTGCTGCAGACCCTTCTCGTTGCGGGTCCTCTTCCCCAGTGGCGATATCCTCCTCCTCTATCATCGGAAATCCATCGACCGCCTCCACAACTTATTGCTCCACAGGTTACTAATGCTGCTCCTCCTCCTGGCCTTAGATATAATGATTTCTGTTGCTGCTGCATCGATAATAATAATAATAGAAATGCAGGAGGATTTTTCCCTCCATCTACAAGTAATTTTCGATCTCCTCTTTCTTCTCCATGGGAAGCTGATCTGGGCACGCAAGTGTTGCAGGGTCCTCTTAAATTTGTTCATGGAAATGAAAATGGCATTAACTTTAAAGGAAACGTTCATGTTAACGTGGGTTTTAATTATGACTGCGAAGAATGCCCCGAGGGCCAGGCTATGATGTCAACTGTGACAGGGTTACAGTCTGCTTCCAATTTCGGTTCAGAGAGAGCATGTCTCATTCCTCCTACAATGTTGTGGAACAGAACAATATAAGCACCATAGCTATGTCTGTACCCGGTTCTGATAATGCACTAAAAGGTTGCCAGTATCCTCATGGCCATTAATGAGAACTTCAAATATTATGATTGAACATATAGAGTCAGCGCACACATATGGCTCCTTTGAATTTGTTGATAGATGTGATAGAGTATTATATCTATCTATATATATATAACAGTTAAAGTTATGTTAAAGATGTTTCAATTTACTAATTTGCCGATCAATTGTTGAAATAATAGAATTGAATATAGTATTGTATTTTTATATTTGTAGTTTGGATGATGTTTGAACTTACAATATATTTATTTGATTTTTTAAATATTTGTTAATAAATTTAACAAATTATATTACCTATTAAAATTTTATGTTGAATTTAATATTTATGTCTTACTTTTTAATATATTATTAAGGCATTCTAATATAATATGTTATATATAACTTGCTAGAATTTTGACTTACAAGCCATTGTGCTAGACTTTTATTAATTTTACATGTCATATCATAATAATTGCAAGCATGAGGACCATTGAAAGAAAGACATTCATAGGAAGATAAAAAGACACAAAAATTTATCCTAGGAAAACTCTTTCACAAGAAAAACCAGCAAAACTTCTCACTATAGATTCATCAACCAAGTACAATGTCAAAGTGTTAACAAGAAACTTAGAGCTCTCTTACATAAAGATAGAGGAACTCTAGACAAACCCTAAATCAAGAGATAGATGTCTTCCAAGTCTTCTACAACCCAAAATAGTCTTATTTGTAGCTAAGAAAACTCTTCCTTGAACTTTTTTGTTGTGTGTATGTGTCCTAAATGAGGAGGGAGACCCCTCTATTTATACTTGTTTTCTAGGTGACTTTTCCTTATGGGGATAACTTGTCTTTTTTGTGATGATAAAATACCATATCAATTTATTTCTTGAGCCTACATTACATGTTTTACAAATACAATATAACATTATTATTTTTAGGTTTTTACATGACAATACATTAAGATAAATACAATAAGAATATCTTTTGAAGTTGCATCTTAATTCATCACTCCCTCTCAGCAAGGAAAGTATTCTTCTGACACACAATCTTCAACACTGCTTTTGTTATCTTGTACTTGACCATTTATTTGTTGACCTTTTCATGAATCTAATAATCACTACAAGTTTTGTATGGGAAATCCCTTTAGTCACATCATGCATTCAAGATATCAGCATAGCATCTCACTAGTGGGTGCAACCTCATCGTCATTACAGGTCTTGGTGTCATTTTAGACCTTGTCATTACGTGACTTCACCTAGCTCACACAAAATCTACGTGACTAGTCCGTGAATGACTACCCACTACTAAAACACTCAGTGTGCTACTACCTCTTGAAATCAAATATGTAACTCATCACTCCCTCTCATGAGGGAAGTCCATCTGGAACACTCCAAGTTTGTCCCTAAAGTATTCAAACTTTACCCTTGAAAGAGGCTTGGTCAACACACCAACTATCTGCTCAT
The DNA here is from genome assembly GCA_001517045.1 of Pseudotsuga menziesii. Classification (NCBI taxonomy): domain Eukaryota; kingdom Viridiplantae; phylum Streptophyta; class Pinopsida; order Pinales; family Pinaceae; genus Pseudotsuga; species Pseudotsuga menziesii. The sequence goes on along the minus strand of LPNX010741984.1, from coordinate 199,833 downwards.
CTGTCGCAACATATTGGAGCTTCACAACTCCCTTCTGTACGATATCACAAATGTAATGGTACTTGATCTCGATGTCCTTTGGCTTGTAATGAAACACAAGGTTCTTTGACAAATTTATGCAACTCTCGTTGTCACAATAGATACAATTCACCTCTAACTCGAGATGAAACAATCCTGCATGCAACTTTTGAAACCACACAACTTTGCTACTAGTTGTACATGTTGCTATATACTCTACCTCGGTCGTATTAAGAGCCACACTAGTTTGATTCTTGATGAGCCATGAAATCACAGCTGACCCCAAACTGAAGCAACATCCTAAATTTCTCTTCCCGTCGACAACACTATCGACCCAATCTGAATTAACATAGCAATGTAGTTTGATCTCACAATCCGAAACATATATTAGTCCATAGTCAATTGTACCCTTTAGTTACCTCATCACATGATTTGTAGAAATCAAGGAACATGTCTCAGCTCAACCATATACTAACTCAATGTGTTCATAGCAAAGCATATATCCGGTCTCATTTTCATGAGGTACATCAAAGAACTAATCATATGTCTATACATGGTGGAATCAATCAGCTGCTCATGCATAACTGGAAGGCACTGGATCAATGATGTCACATAACAATGTTACATAGTTGGAATATGGTCAAGGTTTCTTGCTTTTTCTAGAGGATCCATCTGGTGCACCATACTTTTGTGTATCTTGAATAATTTTTCAATACCAAGCTGGTATTCTCTTATGATTAATCATCTCTAGAGCTGGATCTGTAGGTTTCTGTGGTTCTACCATATCATGTTCATCTAGAGCATCATCATCTATGTCTGTCTCTACAACTCTAGGATCTATAGTCTCTTCATCATGGACCTCATATGAATGATTCTTCTTGGATCTGATAAATGTTGCATCTTCATTGAAGGAAACATATCTATTGATCTCAATCTTTCTATAACCAGGGATATAGACTCTATATTCCTTCATTGTCTCAATATATCCAACAAATATCCCCTTTTTTTCCTGAAGGATCCAACTTCGATCTTTTCTCCTTGGGAACATGCACATACACTAGACAACCAAATATCTTCTGGTGGCTGACTTCTGGATTTTATTTTGTAAACATCTCTTCTAGTGTTTTGTTTCCAAGTGCACTGTGAGCGTTTCTATTTTGTACATATAAAACAATCTTGACTTCTTCTTCCCATAGGTGCATTGGTAAATCTTGACCATGAATCATGGCCTTTACTTCTTCCATTATTATTCTGTTCTTTCTTTCTGCCACACCATCTTGTTGTGGATTTTAGGGAATAGTAAGATCCCTCTTAATCTCAACTTGTCTACAGAAGGATTTAAAATATTCCGATGTAAACTCCTCTTAATCCCAACTTCTCTACAGAAGGATTTGAAATATTCTAATGTAAACTCTCCTCCATTATCTCACCTCGAGATCTTAATCTACTTTTCATATAGATTCTCTACAAGAGCTTCAAGAAATAAATCCAAGTTTTAAGAGAATAATCATCGATAAATGAAACATAATATGCATACATGCTTAATGAAGTGGCTGACATTGGTCCACATACTTCTGAATGTACGATGTCTAAGATTCATTTGAATTTATTGTCAGTGCTTGGAAACATGTTCTTTACATTCTTTCCTTGTGCACATCCTTTGCATACGCCATCATGCTTTACTTGGATCTCAGGAAAACCTCTTATTGGATCTCTGGAAAACCTGTTACAACCTTGCTAACGATTGGAAATGCTTTGTAATTCAAATGAGAAATTATTCTATTCCATAGTTCACTTGAACTCATGGTACTATGTACTAGGGTTGAAAATGAGTGTCCCTTCAATTTGTATAGTCCTCCTTCTTCAACACTAATCATAACTACATCATCAATGGTATTTCCTTTTGGCCACATGAGAAATTCTCCATCAACGAAGGAAAATCCAAATCCCTTCTTATCCAATGCTAAAATGGATAGGAGGTTCTTCTTCAAAGAAGGTACATATAGCACGTCCTTAACCTTTCTGGAACCCAACTTGTAGGAGGCTTCTCCTACCCCTTTAATAGGATACTGGTAATCATCTCCAAGATTAACTTTGTGAGGTGAATCCTATGAATCAAACTTGAGAGGGAATCCTTGTAACCAGTCATGTCTTAAAAGCACCACTGTCAATAAGCCAAGTGCCACTTCCTTGAGTGACAGTCTCTGTAAGAGAGGATATTAGCGCATATTCTTCTTCACTTGAATCATCTTCTCTTTCTTTCTTTTGAGAAGGTTCATAATCTTCTACAACATGAGCATGATGTCTTTTATTCCTTCCTTTTCTGACTTGATCTCTTATTTGGGGACAATTTCATGCAATATGTCCCATCTTTTGGCAACTGTAGCATCTGACATTTGAGTAATACCTTAGAGTCCTTTGAGAATTTTGAAAATTTTGGAGACTTCTTTGAAGGATGAAATTATTTTCTTCTCTTTTCTTTCTTTGTATGAGATTCTAGTGCTTCATCCTCGTCATTACCCAACTTCTCTTCTCTTTCTAATTGGCTAGCTTCCTCTTGAGTGCATTCTTCCCATAACCTGCTAAACTCGGTTATCTTCCTTCTGGAACATATTACTTTAATAAATGATTATTGTGATCTTTGTATACCATTCGATGTAGTCATCACTATTTCGAATTCTTCAACTAAGTCTCTAATGAATTTAAGTTGTTATTTGATTTGGGATACTCTTGTGAAGTAGGATTGAACTGTTTCTGAGTTCTACATCTTCACATTCTTAAGTTGTGTTCTCAATGTCATATTCCGGTTGATATTCTTGCCTTCATACAAATTTTTTAAAGCATCAAACATTTTCTTTGAAGTCTTGGAAGATGAGACATGAAGGATCAAATCATCCTTAAGGGAATCTGATATGATTCTTGTTCCCTTAACCATATTCTTCTTGTGCTTTGCTTTAGATTCATCTCCCTCTGGCTCTGCGAACTCTTCTTCAACATATTTTTTCCAACTCATTTTCTTCTAGGATAAGGAACATCCTATACTTACATTCTCTGAAGTTATCATCCCCTTCAAGCTTCTCATCAACCTTGGTATCGTTTGTCATCTTGTCAAATCTGGTTTCAAAATCCCTAGTAGGAGGAGGGTAAAATATGAAAGTTCTCCAATGGAGAATTTGATCCACTGGAAAGATGTGCCCTCCCAAGGTGAGTTTATTGAGCCTTCTTTTTACTCAGATACGTGGAAAAAACAAGCAAAAAATGGAAGCCCTAGTTTTCCCGATTCACTAGAAACTAGGTCAGAAATGAAAATTCTAATATCTAAATTACGCCTCCACAGAAATATGTGCCTTCCTAGAGGGAGTTCAATGATGCAAAGGTTGATCTTGATTTATGGATGGAAAGGATAGAAGTAAGAATACCTAACCTCCCGTAGTTGTAGTTCATGCAATGAATTCTTTCAGCACGACTCTGATACCATGTTAGAATTTTGACTTGCAAGAAATTATGTTAGACTTTCATTCATTTAACATGTCATCATAATAATTGCATGCATAAGGATCACTGAAATAAATACATTCAACAATAGACACAAAGACACAAATATTTATCTTGGGAAAACCCTCTCATGCAAAAAATCCAACAAAACTTCTCAATATATATTTGTAAACCAAGTACAATGTCATAGTGTTAACAAGAATCTTAGAGATCTCTTATAGAAAGATAGAGCAACTCTAGAAAAAACATAGATTAAGAGATATATGTCTTCCAAGTCTTCTACAACCCAAAACAATCTTCTTCTTAGCTGGAGTGAACCTCTTCTTTGAAATTGCTTGTTGTGTGTATGTGTGTGTGTCCCAAATGAGGAGGGCAACCCCTCTGTTTATGCTTGTTTTCTAGGTGGATTTCCCTTATGAGGCCAACTTGTCTCTTTTTTTAGGATAAAATACAATATCATTTTTATTTATTGAGTGACTTACATTACATGTCTTACAAATACAACATAACATTGTTCTTTTTAAGGTTTTACATGAAAAATATAATAAGATAAATACAATAAGAATATCCTCTAAAGATGCATATTAATTCAACAAAACTCACAATATAATAATGATAAAATTAATGTGAAACTAAATAATAATAATTCACAATTATAAAAGTAATACTATAAAAACCAAATCAAATCAACTATTTGAATGTTGTTTATCAACTGTACATCATAAACAATGATGAGTTCCACATACATATATATTATCCTTCTTAGTGGTTAAAAACTTTGGAATTGATGAATCTACACCTCTTGTTAAATAAGAACAATAATATTGATATCCTCAATTACCATTTTGGCTCAATTTGTTTAGTGGCCAATTTCTAAAGAGTCCTTAATCATATCCATGATTATTACTAACCCTACCCATGATTGCAACTATGTACGTTGACATTTATTTAGATGTCATTGTGGTGTTACTAAAATCCAACAACAAATTAATGATTATCGTAGTTGTCAATGGCCAAGTTCTAAGTATCCTTAGTTGTGTGCCTCGGGCCACCCATTCATGGAAAATATTTTTAAAATGCGTGGCATTCCTATATCAATTGTGACTAATTGTGATCCCACCCTCACCAAAAAATTATAACAAGATTTGTTTCACCTTTAACGTGCCTAGATGAATATTAACACTATGTATCACCCCCAAACTGACGGCCATGATGGAAACAAACAACAAAAGTTTGGAATATTATTTAGGCTATTAATTTTCACAATAGCAAGACCAATGGGTCTATTGGTTACCCCTTGCCAATGTTGGTACAATACTAACAATCACTAAATTTACCCACTTTGAGTTAGTATATGGAAAACTACCTATGTTAGTAATCTCATGTTTTCTATGCCTCCCTAAGTTTCAAGAGGTAGAAAAATCCCTAAAAACAAAAACAAACATTTTTTTACCTCAAAAATATTTTTGTGTTGGAACATAATTGCATGAAGTGAGAGGTGTATCAACATCACTTTGAACACCATTTTAACGAAAGGAATCAGGTGTTTTTGCATATCCAACCCCATAAATAGACCTCACATAAGCAGAGGAGTTGTTCAGATACACAGGGTACTCCTAAAAGATAGAACACCAAGAGCAGACACTCACACAAACAGATCACAGATCAACACACGATGTTTGTCACGTGGTTAAAACCCTCGAGAGGGAAACAGTCCATGGCCCCAGCCAAATAGCTACTTGGATCAATTTATTATGCAAAAGAAGAAAGTTACAAATGAGCTTCTCATAATTGATTAACTAGCCAAGGACCCTTCATGCTCTTTAAATAGATATCATGGACCAATTGGGTGTTAAGCCACGGATCAATGGTAGGTATGATCTAAGAGAAGTTGAACCATCGGATCACTTTATGTCTAAAACATATCGTGACCGTCGGATTAGAATATTTACAAATGCATACTAATGCATACTAAAGAAACATACTTTACCTAACGGATATATTACATAAGTTTGATCTTAACTAACTCCTAAGTGTCTAAATATCCTAACATCCCCCCTTAAGAACAACTTGGGACAGGATTGAAGGATTTACAAAAGTGACACTATTAGGAGGAGGAAGGAGGCATTAGAGCCTATCCCCCCTTAAGGACACATTCATAAACTCCTAACATAGATCGAAGTTTAGAAAACTTCTCTTCTGTAAGAGACTTGGTGAAGATGTCTGCAACTTGATCATCTGTAGGGCAATAGAGCATTTCAAGAACACGATCATGAACAAGATTTCTGGTGAAGTGCATGTGTAGCTCAATGTGTTTGCTGTGTTTATGTAGAATTGGATCTTTGGCAAGCTTGATGGCACTTTGATTGTCGCACCAAAGTGGAGTAGGCTACTGCTGCTCGAATCCAAACTCTGAAAGGATCTGTTGAAGCCATAAAGCTTCCTGACTGGCGTTAACTGCGGCTCGATATTCTGCTTCTGCTAAAGAAAGAGCAAGAACTTATTGTTTCTTACAAGCCCAAGTGACAGGTCTAGATCCCAAACTAAAAACATAACCTGTAGTAGACTTTCGATCATCAGGATCTCCGACCCAATCTGAATCAGTGAAACCAACCAATAAAGGTTCCCCCCTGTACTGTAATTAATCCCAAACTGAATTGTACCTCGAATATATCGAAGTATTCTTTTTGCTGCTTTCCAGTGACTTTCATGAGGTGTTTGCATATAACGGGAAACACGACCAATGACAAAGGAAATGTCAAGATGGGAATGAGTCAAGTATAAGAGACTACCAACAAGTTGACAATACAAGGTAGCATCTACTTCAGGTGAAGTACAAGTGGCAGAAAGTTTGACTCCAGACTGAAAGGGAGAAAGGGCTAGTTTACAATCTTCCATGTGAAAGCGACGAAGAAGGTCACAAGCATACTTAGACTGGGAAAGAAAGATTCCTTCTTTGGTTTGCAAGACTTGGAGACCAAGAAAATAATGCAAATGTCCTAAGTCTGACATTTCAAAATTTTGCTTAAGACTGGATTTCACATGGGTTAAAATTTTAGGGTCACTACCAGTAAGGATAAGATCATCAACATAAAGAACAAGTATGATGAGATGGTTTCCTACTTTCTTGGTATAGACATTGGGTTCAGAATGGCATCTAGAAAAACCAGTGTCAAGGAGAAAGCTATCCATTTTGGCATACCGAGCTCTAGGAGCTTTCTTAAGGCCATATAAGGATTTCTTAAGGCAACAGACAAGGCTAAAGTTATTCTAAACATATCCAAGAGGTTGTTCCATGTAAATTTCCTCCTGTAAATCACCATGTAAGAAGGCAGACTTGACATCCATTTGATGGACTTCCCAGTTATGTAAGGCTGCAAGGGAAAGAACAAGGCGGATGGAGTTCACTTTTGCGACAAGAGCAAAGGTTTCATTGTAGTCAATCCCTTCAACTTGGGAAAAACCTTTGGCAACTAACATTTCTTTAAGTGTTTCAACACTTCCATCTGATGCATACTTAGTTCTGTAGATCCATTTACATCTAACAAGTTTTCTTCCTTTTGGAAGAGGCACAAGATCCCAAGTATCGTTCGCCATCAAGGAATGATATTTTTCATCCATAGTTGTATCCCAATCTAGATTTTCTTAAGCTTTTGCAAAAGTTTCTGGATCATGATTCTCGGAAACTTGAGCCAAAAGAGAAGAGGCTCGCTGAAACTGAGAACGTATTCGACGTTGATCTTTAGGATCACCAGCTGCTTCACATGTTGAACGGACCCATCAAGGAAGCATTGATGCTGGTGCAACTGGAGGAACATGAGCAGGCGGAGGTGGATTTTCATCCTCAATGTCATCATCAGAAACTGAATTTGGAAACCTTTCAAGGAATTTGGAAGAATAAGAAGAAGAAGAAGGCACAATCGTTGAATCAGGCTCACAGGCCAAAGATGGCACACCCGCCAAGTTAGGCTCGCAGGCCAAAAGATTTTCATCAAATTTAACATCTCATCTAATGATTATATCATGAGAATGTGGTTGAAGAAGTCTATAACCTTTTAAATCTTCAGAATATCCAACAAATATGCACTTTTCACTTTTAGGCTGCAATGCTTTCTGTTTTTCATCCTGATTGTGAGCCCATGCTTCACAACCAAACACACGGAAGTGACTTACATCTGGTTTAATTTTACTCCATGCTTCTTCCGGTGTTATACCTTGTAAAACTTTAGTTGGTGTGCGATTAACTATGTAATTTGCACAATTTATGGCCTCAACCCAATATTGAAGACTTAGTCCCTTAGATTGGATCATACAATTAACCATTTATTTTAAAGTGCGGTTCTTCCGTTCAGCTACACCATTTTTTATGGTGTATATGGAACAGTGTGTTGTTGTTGGATTCCTTGTTCAGTGCAGAAAGTAGTGAACTTTTTGTTAACATATTCTCCTCCATTGTCAGATCTTAACTTAATAATTTGATGACCAGATTGTTTTTCAACAAGCGCCTTGTAGGTGAAGAACATGTTAAATACTTCGCTCTCAAGTTTTAGGAAGTAAACCCAAGTGCATCTGAAGTAGTCATCAATGAAAGCTAAGAAATATTTGAAACCAGAAAAGGAAGCAGATGGAAGAGGACCACAGAAGTCACATGCACAAGCTCCAAGGGAACCGAGGTGTTCCAAGAGGCACATTTGTCAAAACTGTCCCGATGATATTTTTCGGGTACACAACCGGAACAAACACCATCCTTGCAAGATACCATCGGAAGACCAGTCACCATATCGTATTTACATAGTTGTTGCAATGAGCAATAATTTAAGTGACCAAATCGCTCATGCCAAAGTTTGCTCAAGTTATCACTATGAGCAACAAACACTGAAATAAAAGGCGATGACCCAATGTTGTTAAATTTGTACAACCCGATAATATCATCAACAATTCCAGTAGCTAGGACATGTTGAGGATCTTTAAAATCCTTGATTACAACTTGGTGAGGTGTAAACATTACAGTTTTACCTTCACCAGAATGAGTGATTTGATAGACTGACAACAAATTGCAGGAAATTCTTGGAACACACAGTACATCACTAAAATGACCATTTTCTACTAGAACTGTTCCAGATCCCACAACACTTAGAGAACTATCATCACCAACAAATATTTGTTTGGTGTTACATTTATTCATAGTAGAAAAGATGGCTTGATCCTTAGCCATATGATAAGATGCTCCAGAATCAATGAGCCATTCATTTGAAGTAGAAGAATAATATGCAGTATAAGAGTAACTAGAAGCACAAAGTGCATGTCCATGAGAGGTAGATTCTGAAGACGAATCTAGGCTGATGTGGCGCTTCTTCATTGTTGCTTCCAAGGATGCCATCTTCTTGAAACACTTAGATTCATCATGATTATCTTTCCCACAAAAATTGAAATGACGCTCAGGCTTCTTTGCTTTTAGCTTGGAGCCTTTGTCATTTTTTAAAGAAGGAGATGATTGAGAGGGTTTGGGACCCTTGTTTGGCTTATTATTGCGAAAATTTTGTTTCTTGGGAGGCTTGAACTTGTCTTTCTGTTGGGACAATAAGGCTTTCCCAGATGTATCTACATTGTTAATTATTCCGAGATGAATGAGCTTATCTTGCTCTCTAATTAAGGAATCACAAAATGATTCAAGACTAGGCTCTTGATAGCTAACTGTATTCAAGAATTCTTTCATGGAGTAAAATGTAGATACAAAAATAGAATATGCAGGTCCAAGTTTGGAAAGAATATAATAAATACAATGTTTGTCTTCTTTCTTAATCTTGCATTCTTCACATAAGAGTCTAAGAGTTTTATACTTAGATAAATAGTCTCGAATGCATGAGAAATCAATTGGATTCAAAGAAATCAACTCATTCTCAAGTTGATGACCTCGAATTTCATTGTGTTTACCAAACACAGGTTCCAACTTTTCCCAAGCTTTATCAGGTTCATCAATTCTAGATATGTGGAATCGCAAATCAGTAGAGATTGACATTCCAATCAATCCATGAGCTTCATCACATTTATTTGCCCATTTTATTTTCTTATCATCAGTGGGTTTTGTTTCTTTCCCGGAGGTAATTCTGAAAAGTCCCCTACTTCATAAAACGTCCTCCATACGAGATTTCCATGAGAAATAGTTAGAACTGGTAAGTATAATATCACAAGGGGTGGCAATATTGTAAAATAATGACTGAAAAAACAAAAACTAACTATCTGGATGTAAAGAGCTAAAAAATTTAGCCTGTTTAAAAAAAAGGGCACTAAAAACTAATTTCGAATGATGAAGTTATGCTTGATCAAAGAAAATGTTGAAGATGTCCCCAATAGTGATGTGGCAGATATTAACTTGACCAAAAAGAAGAACCCCCCTCTTCCCAAGATCAACCTTTGACAATCACTTTACAATAAAGTTGTTTTTAAGTGAATCACTTTTGTAGAATAAGTGATGTTCACTTTTACAATAATGTTACTTTAAATAGTGCGGCAATAAATTAAAATACTTAATTGACTCACTTTTTATTTTATTTTATTTAAGTGAGATGCACTTTTACAATAAAATAACTTGAAAATAGAAATTGCATGCACTAAAAGTAGCTTAATAAGACTTGAACTCAAGACCTATTAAGGAATAAAGGATCTTTGGACCAAATGAGCTAAGTTTAAAAGGTACGTAAAAGAAGAGAATGAGGATTGGGGCTGTTTTTTTTACTCTTCTCTCTCGTTCTTCGTGCTTGCCTTTGTTTCCTGTAAATCACAAAAAAAAAACGAAAAAACAAAAACAATTTTTTTTTTCCACACTATGGGGTTAGATCTTGGTTAGTTTTCCCGAAAAGTCTGTGTTTTCAAGTTTTCTCATTGTTTTTTATTTACTACGATCACACAAGGTGCACGGCAAAGAGCATACGTAGTCGAGAAGACAAAAAAAAAATTCCCTTTCTATTTCTGAATCGTTGCGATCACGCAAGGTACACAACAAAGAGCATATGCAGACAATGAAGGTAACAGTCCGAGACTAAAACAATAAAGATCTACTGATAAAACTGATAAAATATGAGATATTAAAAAAAAAACAATCCCATCACTGTAACATTATACCTTCAGATTTGTCGAAATGGGTGTTTCTGGAACAAACCGAAATATTTTTCGATGAAATGAAAATTATTTCCCAATGGAAACGGTGCTCCAGGCACAATGGAACAGTTCCCATAGGCCACAAATGCACAGAAACTCTAGAACGATAAACCCTTTCAAAGTTTTGGCAACACCGGTTCCAGATCTTGATCACAAACGAAAGCGGCTCTTCATAAACGCTCTGATACCATGTTCAGGTACACAAGGTACTCCCAAAAGACAAAACACCAAGAGTGAACACTCACACAAATAGATCACAGATCAACACACGATGTTTGTCACGTGGTTAAAACCCTCGAGAGGGAAACAGTCCACGGCCCCAGCCAAATAGCTACTTGGAGCAATTTATTATGCAAAAGAAGAAAGTTACAAATGAGCTTCTTATAATCGATCAACTAGCCAAGGACCTTCCATACTCTTTAAATAGAGATCATGGACCAATCGAGTGTTAAGCCATGGATCAATGGTAGGTATGATCTAAGAGAAGTTGAACCGTCGAATCACTTTATTTCTAGAACATATCGTGATTGTTGGATTAGAATATTTACAAATGCATACTAATGCATACTAAAGAAACACACTTTACCTAATGGATATATTACACAAGTTGATCTTAACTAACTCATAAGTGTCTAAATATCCTAACAGGAGGCACCAAAAGTTATCTCCTAATTTTTATGGAACCAATACTATACTCTAACATATAGCTCCACTGCATTATAAATTGCCTCTTCCTAACCATTCTAAGCTCCACCCAATTTTTTATTTGTCATGTTTGAAGAAAGTACTTGGGTATAATTATAGAGTTCAAACCAACCTTCTAGAATTGGGAAAAAAGGGTTCAATTTGGTTGCAGTTGGAAGTTGTTTTGGGTAAATGTGAGCCTCATATTTTCCAGTGCACTATCCAAAAATATTCTATCCAATGGAAGGGGATACACAACCTAAAGATGCTACATGAAAACCAACAAAAAAACTCCACCAATTTACTCATCTTCGTCCTTGAGGATAAAGTTTCTTTTTAAGGGGGATGGCTTGTTAGGGTCCCACCCTAATTCCCCTAGTTAGTGAAATAGATTGTTCCTTAATTTATTGAGGGCCATCTCTATTAAGCAAGACCCCATGAGGTATTAGAGTTTCAAATTAATGAATATGAATGTCCTCATTAAATAAGTTCCTCTAGTTTAGTGGTTGAGGCCTCATTAATAGAGCTCCACTGGGTAGTTATGGTTTTGGTCAATTAGAAACTATATATTGTAATACAAGGTATTTAGTAGGTTTTCAGATGAAATGTTATTATATTTGGAGCTCTTCCCATGTTGTCAGTTTTCCCATTTAAGACACAAGTGAACATTGCTTTCAATTTTGAATATCATTAAAGGTTTGCTTATTGTTGTCATTTCTCCATTCTAGTTCAATTTATTTGATTTCCACATATATATTTCCATATGTATTGCTCTATTTATTTTCATTTCACAATATTTTTTCTATCTTTGTATGAATATTATGTTTCAATTAACAAGGAATACTACTATAAGTAATAATGTTGAAGCTCCCCTTCTTGTTTTGGGAAGAGAGTCCTTTTGGAAATCAGAAATATATTGATAAATATCATAAAGAGAGATAAAATTCAAGAGGAGAAGGGTATACTCACTTGTGCTATAATATGCGTATAATTTGACTTAAACATGTTGTTTGTACAACATCAATAGTCATTCTGCAGGACTTGTGTAGTCCTATCTATATCATCATGTGTTGAGGTGAGATGCTAGTACTGTAGTCTTGTGTTGTATCAAGATTGGTCTTGTGTTGCATCAATACTATAGAATTGTGTTGTATCAAGTATATACTTGTGTTGTATAAGTCAATGATTTTCATAGACTGTACCCTATGAGATGGATCTCCAATTGTGGAGATGATCTTGTGTTGTATCAATATTGGAGTCTTGTGTTGTATCAAGACTATGGACCTCCATTTGTTGAGGTGGTTGTACTATGTGACATATTACTAGTCATGGTCACTGAGTTCTATAAGTATACTTTAGGGATTAGCTACCCCTAGAGTGAATTACTTTAGCATATGACTATATGACCCAGGGTAATATATATGATCATTAGTAAGTGTGACAATTATTTTGATTGTGATATGATAAGATGGATAAATAATTAATACACATATGGACCATATTGCAGTAAATGATAAATGATAAATAGACAAGCATAGAGGAAGATAAAGCATTCAAATTGCATATGTATGCATCCAAGTGAACTCGAATTGTATAAGATTCAGTAGATCTTCAGTTCTAATAAAACATGCACCAATTAACTAGAAAGATCCATGCAAAAGTTAATAATATAATGTTGCATGGATGGCACTAAAAGTGAAGCACCGATGACACTAAGAGTGAAGCACCATGACTCCCAGTCAATATCCTAAATTTGTGGTCATGCATTCAGTTGAAGATAGAGTTTAGTTCAAAGTCAGTTAGAATTTAGTTAAAGCTATTTTTGAAAGGTATGGCACATGTATTGTGCATAGAGAAGAATATGAGGGAAATTACTTGGAACTAGTATAGGAAGCATGCTAATGTTTGCATGGAGAGAATCCCATGCACTAGTGTTAATACCCCTCTAATAAATTCGAATTTGTAATGCATGGATGGCTATTCTCATGCATCCATTTGCTAGGGTTTGCATGGCATGTGTTATGAATTGTTATTAAAGTCCTAGGAACTTGATAAGATCATTAAAATATTGTATTGGATCTCTCTTCTCTACCGATAAGGTGATATCTATTATCACGAAATTCGCTAGTGTATCATAAACCATTCTATGCAAATATATCTATCATACTCAAAGAATTGTTGGGTTTTTCATCCTCCGTGTTTGGGGGGTTTTCCCATGGTATATCTTGTCTATTATGGATGAATGATTTATGTGGTTGATTTATTTATGAGATTCATATGTGCAGTGATTAATTGATAAAAGTTTTGAAGTTCAAGAATATCCATATTTTCTCAAAATATTAACATGGTATCAAAGCATAGGGAATGAAGGAGATTAGTCTTGGGTAGCAATCTAATGCTACATAGATCTTGAAGAGTTGAGAAAAATATTGCATCCATGGCATCGATCTCTATATGGCCGAAAGACTGCCTTGAAGGTAATTCCAAATTCAACACATGGAAGGAAATAGTGTTGAACATTCTTGAAGAGCATGATCTTGATTCATTTGTGACCTCTGTGGTAGAGGAGCCTACAACAAATGTAGGGAAAGTCAACAGCAAGAAAAATACAAGAGGATCATATATGACTCGGTTAAGGACAATCTCATGTATGTGATCAATCCATTGAATACCGCAAATGAGTGTTTTGAAACACTATCGAACCTTTATGAGAAGAAGGCCCCTACTCAAAATAGAGCTTTGAAGAATAAGTTGTACAACCTAAATATGGAAAAGGATGAAATTGTAACATCCTTCTTCACAAATATTTCATAAGTGAAAGATCAACTTGCAAGCATTAGTGTGCTGACAAATGAGGATGGCCTTTTTCAAACTGCCATTGGTGGGATCCCTTCCTCATGGGAGACCTTCTTGGATGCGTTAAATGGAAGAGAAGAGAATCCAAACTTCAAAATATTATGGCATGATTGCATCCAAGAAGAAGGGCGCATCCAGAGCAAGGTTGTGTGCACTAAGGAGGAGAATCTTGTCCTCACGACAATAATGAAGAAAGGAAGGAATCATTCACTCCACTCACTCTCAAGAATTTATTCCATGCAAAGAAGAAAGAGTTCACCAAGAACTTTGACAAATCAAAAGATAAATGCTTCACTTGTGGAAAGAAGGGCCACTTTGCGAAAGAGTGCCATGCAAGGAATAAGAATGAAGAAAGGCTTCATGCATCCACAGTTGTAGAAGGAGGTGAACCTTCTCAGAAGAAATCATCTTGGGAAAAGGATGATCAGAAGGAGTATTTCCTTTAGTGAAGAAAATCATTTGATTCACTATCCATGGGATCCTTATTCCCCATGTAGTGATTCGCTACCCAGTGTATGTAGTAAGTTTTTGTAGTGTTTAAAGTTATAGTGAATAAATAAGGACTCCAACAAATCTCTGCAAGGATGCAAAGATCAAGAGAGAGAGCACGTAAAACAATAAAATATAAGTACTTGTATTTTTTTATTATATGTTGTTATAAAAATCAAATTTAATTTTTTTCAATATGTTTCATTACAGTCATATAGAAATCTGAATTCCTAGGATTTGGAATTTCATTATAACATGTTGAGCATATACATTGTTGCATATCCTTAATTGGCATGTTATAGATCTCATGAATTCCATATTATGATATATGATATAGGACTGATATGGAATTATATAGGAATGATATAAGGCTGCATAATTTGTTTCATGAGATATGAGATATAGGGCTGCATGATTGTTCATGAGTTTTGAACATAAGGATGCATGCTTATTTCAAAAGATATATGGATACTTGATTGTTCATAAGATATGAATATGGGGTTGCATTAAATATTTTCATGAGATATGAATATAGGAATGATATGGGACTGATATAGGACTAATATAATAATGCAAATCAATATATAATATTAGAATGGTTTATGTTAAAACAATTGATTAATATATGTACATAACTATGTAAATCATTATCAGTATATTAAAAGTATTCATGTGAATAAAATTCATGAGTGTGAAATGGTTCCAACCATTAGAATAATTTCTCTTGTAGGAAGAATCCATATGCACTGACCTACAAGCAGAGAATGAAATGAATGCGAAGTCATTCCAATGGCTGATCCAGAAAGAGAATAAATAGGGAAGTTCCTATGGTTCTTAGGAAGATGTTAGAATATAATCACTAATACTATTCTGAGAGATGTGAAGAATCCTGAAGATAATTAATATATCTCATATACATTCATATGTCAATAATATATTCATATATATATGAGAATGAGACTCCTTGTTGGAGGACCCAAATTATGATTCTCACATCTAGATGGTGAAAGGGAGAAGACTCATATTTGCTAACTCCTGAGGAACCAATGAAACTGGTTGATGTATCTCCTGTTAAGAGGAGACCTGCATGATGCTCGTATTCAAAAGGAAGCTAATGTATTAAAGAATCTTGTTATGATTCTTGATATTAGAGGCATGGAAGTCACTAGATAAATATTTTCCTCGGTTAAAGGACGATGGATTGCATGTCCATGGCCACACATATGAATATAAATTTGAAGTTGATTCGGAAATGGAGGATCTCAAATGTCGGTTGAGATGCATTTGATTGAGAACCAGGATTGGTTGCATGCTTTGTAGTCTATACATATACATGTACAAAGCATGTGTTATGGTACCTACTTGGTACAAGTGTATGTGGACACAGATATGTATCGGTCATTGAAATAATTTTTTCAAAGATATATGGATTTTGACTAGTGCAGTGATCGAGGAAATATCACACATGTCGCTCCAGATAAAGAATGTTGTAATGTAGTAAATATTTATGAGTTTGCTATTCATTTATATATGATACATGGTACATATCCAAAGATGAGTATAGTTTCCAACATTCTTAATAAGCTTATGGATGGGACAAGCTTAGTTGTAGAACAAAAAGAATCCTCTAACTTTGCAAAGGGATTATTGATGTGTCTTCATAGGAAACAATAGATAAAATATCCAAATTGTTAGTCATGGCACATGACTCAGACGGCCAGGGGTTGTGGTTTACCTTGTGGAGAAAATCACATGGGAAGAGACATAGTCAAAGTATCGGAGACTATTTTATACTCGAATAAGAGTTATAGTTAGGATTGTTAGAGAAAAGTTGAACCTCTTGGAGAGGTAGTTGGGGTGCTACAATATTCAAGAAAATAATATGAAATCACTATGAAAGTGATCAGGCCTTGAATAACATCATATAGAATGGAAAGCTCACATATGACTTCTCTAGATAGTAGAAGATTCTTGAAGTCAAAAAATGTTGAAGATTGAAACGAAAGATGAAACTTTAATTATGCAAGATGTTACACAATTATATGTTTTATATGATGAATTTGAAATCCATGGTTTCTAGTTTAAGAGAAACTGCATTCAAGGTCGGATCTAGATGATGCTACTATGTATAAGTAGATGGTTGGTCTCTAAAGGTTCTTAGCAAACCTGTTGTAGTTTATTCTTATTACTAAGCATATGTTTAAGTACCATTGAGGTACATTATAATATATTCTTTATTGTAATTAATACCTGGTAGACCTATTGTGTTATCCATCTATTGTTTTATCTTGATATAAGCAATGTAAAATGCGACTAGTACTACAAAAGCTGAGTATATTGCGGCTAGTACTACAGAAGAAAGATGTATGTCAGAGAGTACTGCAAAATAAAATGTGTTTTCCAAATAGTACTTTCAACTGAGAAGCAAAGTATATAATTAAGCTACTTGCAATGGTTGGAGGGAGTGACCATACATGTGCTGACTGAAGAGCACGACCATACTTTGTATGTGTATCTAATTGAGTATGTGTATCCAACCGAGTATGTGTATCTAGGAAAGTATGTGTATCCAATCAAGATGTGTATAAAGTTGGAGTGTGTTATGATAAAACACATTGAGATGAAGTTTTGCTTCATCAGAGACATGGTCATGAATAGTGAAATTTTAGTACACAACTATTGATGAGATGATTGAAAATGTGTGAACAAGCCACTGTTAGTGATGAAGTTAAGATACTTCTGAGATCAGATTGGTATGGTAGAAAGTGCTTGGTAAAGTAGAGAATGTCTCTCTCATTGAGAGGGAGTGTTGTTTGTACAACATCAGGAGTCATTCTATGGGACTTGTGTTGTATCAAGTCAAGGCTTGTGTAGTCCTATCAATATCCTCATGTGTTGAGGTGTGATGCTAGTAATGCAGCCTTGTGTTGTATCAAGATTGGTATTGTGTTTTATTAATCCTATAGACTTGTGTTGTATCAAGTCTAGACTTGTGTTGTATAAAGTCAATGATTCTCATAGACGATATCCTATGAGATGGATCTCCAATTGTGGAGATGATCTTGTGTTGTATCAAGATTGAAGTGTTGTGTTGTATAAAGACTATGGACCTCCATTTGTTGAGGTGGTTATACTATGTGATGTATTACTAGTCATAATCACTAAGTTCTATAAGTCTCCTTTAGGGATTAGCTACCACTAGAGTGAATTACTTTAGCATATGACTAGATGACCCAGGGTAATATATATGATCATCAATTTGTGTGACAATTCTTCTGAGTATGATATGATAATGTGGATAAATAATTAATACACATATGGACCATGCATTAAATGATAAATGATAAATAGATAAGAATAGATAAAGAGAAAGGATTTGAATTTCCTATGTATGCCTCCAAGTGAACTCGAATTATATAGGATTTGGTAAAGTCTCGACTATAATAAAGCATGCATAAATTAACTATAAAGATCCATGCAAAATTTAATAATATAATGTTGCACGGATGGCACTAAAAGTGAAGAAACATGAATCTCAGTCAGTCTCCTAAATTTGTAATCATGCATTCAGTTGAAGATAGAGTTCAATTCAAATTCGGTTAGCATTCAATTAAATTTATTCTTGGAAGGTATGTCACATGTATTGTGCATGTTGAAGAATCCAAGGAAAATGACTTGGCACTAGTATAGGAAGGGTGCTAATGATTGCATGGAGAGAATCCAATGCACCACTGTTAATACTCCTCTAGTAAATTCAAATTTGTAATGCATGGATGGATATTCTCATGCATCCATTCACTAGGGTTTGCATGCCACATGTTCTGACTTGTTATGAAAGTTTTGGTCACTTGAAAAGATGTCTTGTATAAGATCTCTCTTCTCTACTGTTGAGGTGATATCTCTTATCGATTAATTTTCTAGTGTGTTGTAAATCATTCTTTGCAAATCTATCTATCATACTCAAAAAATTGTTGGGTTTTTCATCCTTTGTGTATGGAGTGTTTTCTCAAGGTATATCTTGTGTCTTATGAATGAATGATTTATGTGGCTAATTTATTCATGAGATTCATCCAATTATTGATTGATGAAAGTTTTAAAGTTCAATAATCTCCATATTTTCTCAAAATATTAACACAACAAAGGTCTAGCTAAACATTGTGATATTTTCATCCAATGGATATAGAAGCTAAATGGATCAATAATGCAAATAGTAATCCGTAAGAAAAGAAGAAGCAAATTACAATAAGATAATATTCAATAACCTAAGAAAGAGATATCATCAAAGATGGTACTTCAATACAATTATATAGAAATCAAGAGAGAATTCAAGAAAAGATATACTCTAAGTAGTCTCCATTAATCAATTAAATGCTCAATATAATACATCAATGAATGAATTGCAGAAGTGCTTGATTAATGAGATGCAAGCTTACATATATAGGTAACCAAGCTAATCTTAATTACATGCACAGGTATAAATCTACTTAAACTTACGAGAAAACACCTTGAATGGTCTAGTGTGCCCTACTTGGGGATTTATGTTGACCATACAAGTATTGTTCGGGTTAACTTGTCCTATAACTAATAAGTGAGGTGATTTTGTGCCAATATTAGAAAATTCCCCCCCTACTTAGAAAGTAAAATAGGTCATGCGCCTGTATCTAGGGTTAACTACTCCTAAAACTGCCTCATGATCTAGTTAACTCAATCATGCATGAGAAACAAATGTTTAGTTGCGCATGCATGTGAAAATGAGGTGTAATTTGACATAAATAGAAAAATAGGGTGAATTAGGTAGTCAACTAGGTCAAAAACTGCTATCTCATGTGAACTAATAAGTTAGATAGGACAAAGCAATTAAATGAAGTGCACAAATACCTAAAAAAGGTGGAAACTCATGCAAGAGCACCATAATCCATAAAAAAAAATGGGAATAACTAATTGTGAGGGTGCCTTTGACCCTAGAAAAATGGGGTTGACCATATAAGTGCACCCTTGACCCTAAAACCAAGGGAAGGACTCTAGTAGACATGTTAATATCCCCTAGAAATGAAAAAGAGATGTGAAATGAGAGTGCATGTACACCAACATATCACAATATACATGGGATATTTTGAATTGATTTAGCAACTTGATTATGAGAATACTATATTTAGGTGAAAACTATGTTTACACACAAGCCACTCAAAATAAGTCTTCATAAAGGAAAAGGAATCTCCAAACAAAAAGGGGAAATAGAAAACCAAATAAATGGAAGGATTTGGTTAAGAATCCTAGGGATAATAAATTAGAGGCATTCAAGCCTATAGTTTTGGTTAAAGAACCAATGACACCTTCTAATGGACGTGTCATGGAAAGAGACATAGAAATTATTCTGGAGCCCTCATATACATCTTATTTTGGGGGGATAAATAGGTGATATGAATTGAACAATTTGGATCTAAAAAGGGAAATAACAACCTTTCTAGATGAAACAATTCAATTGGTGTTATTGGAGTGTCCATCGATTTTAGGTTAATTGATTCAATGGAAATAAACTAGAAAGATATATAAGAGAAATAATAACCCGTTAAAATACATAATCTACAATAGACAGATGCATAATTTCATTAGGAATTTATTTATTGTACAATGATTAAGTATAAATATGACCTTCATTGGAAAAAAACGTGTAATGAGAAATATTGAATCATACAAACGATTAAAAAAAATCCTAGTTGTGAGGTTCTAAGGGTCACAATTTAAAGGTTTTCTTATTTAAGATAGTGACCAAATTTACTTCATATATTAGAAAAACATCACAAAGTAATATAAATTTCAATGTTTTTTATTTACTAAGAACACTCGTGCATTGGAATGTAATTATAGATACGTATTGATCTTGAAAATAATTCCTCATTCCCCCACATCAAATTAAATAATATCAAAGGTTGATTTGCTAACCATTTAGTTAATTTTTCATATGTGAAACTAGGTATTGATAGATGATGTTAAGTTATTTTCTAATGTTGGGCTCTAGATGAGAGAGGTAAAGTGCTCCTAATATATTGTCTTAAGATTAAGTGTAACCAAAGTCATAACCATTTAATGAGATCATACCACAATAATAAAATGTGGCATTTTTTCAACAACTTCAATGTCAACTTCAATGGATGCTTCGATGGCTTTGACGGAAGCTTCGATGGATGCTCTAATGGTAGCTTTAATTGGTGTTTGATGGATTCAATGGATTTATTATAAAATCTAGAAATAATATCTATTGTGGGGTTGATTCCACTAAGGGGATATCAATTTCTTCTTACCATATAGAGAAAAATGATATATCTCTGAAGTTTTGGATTCCAATTGAATGGGAAATAAATTATCTTTCAAGATAACTCCCACATATTAAACCTTTGATCAAAGGGGAAATATAATGAGCTTGACCAAGAATAAATTCTTCAAATTTTCATGTTAATACAATGGGGAATTAATGAGAATGGAAGAGCATTTAAATCTAATCCTAAGAGAAGCGAAATTAGTGCAATACCAATGATGTGGGTAAACACACCACATGAGTAGATTTATACACACAAATACCAAATATCTAACTATTTGTGTTATTAAATAATCATAAACTTATATATCCCTACATGGAGAAAACCAAATCAACAAACTTGGAGAGAATGACTCAACAAGATCTTAAAAACTAACAATTTAATACAATAATAGAGCTAATGGTTAGGGATAGAGCGCAACTTCTCCATAAGAATAGGAAACCATCTCAACTACTCCATAAGAATATAGGAAACTAAAAGGTCTCATCACTCCAAACCGTAATAATATGCACACTATACAAATAATAATATGAGACAAATCATAGGATAAAAATTGTATCCCTATGAATCCATGTCAATTATGTTGACAAAGAGTTGGTCCTAAACATTAAGCCTATCATAATAGATACCAGAAAATATAGGATTAGCTTAGTTGTTTATGATAAATTTGCACTACCACATTCCACTATTCATGAAGTGATTGATACATAAATAAAAATGAACGAGCATGAGGGGAAAACTACATTGCTAGAAAATCAAGCAGACTATTATAACTCCAATCAATATGATATTTCAACATTTATTAATTATGCCTTTAATATTTATAATGAATTAAATGGTGTTCAGAGATATTTTTATGAAAAAGGTCAACACTTACAAATACAAAGCCATAACATTTTGAATGTATAAACTCATATTCAAGACTAGAAGATTTCAATTGAGTAAGCCCAATTGAAGTTTCACAATTTTAGGAGATGACCGACATACATTGGGGAAATTGCCCCAAAAATTCCCTCATTCAATAATAAATATGTATTGGACGTTGAATATGGTCTCAGGTATTGAATAGACTCAAAGTAGAATCCTTTAAGAAAAATCCAACATGAGATGGCATATTGTTGTACTATGTGATACGTAACTAAGAAAAGTTCCAAAGAATGCCATCTCCCATTTTTTGGTCTAAAGAATGATTCATTCCCTAAATATTTCATACTTATGTCTCATGAGGAGAATAATTGGAAGACATGGAAAAACATTCAATCACTCTCTTGTACTATGAAAAGCTATGTTGAAGATCACACTAGGATATCACTTTAATTAAAACATTATTTCCTAAGTTGGGAAAATTGAGAGAAGAATGAACAAATATATATTTTTACAAATATCCTTTCAAAGATCACCTTCCCCAAAATGATCTTATTGATAATGTTGTATCACTCTATGTCAAAAACATATTGTGACCGTTGAATCACGAATTTACAAATGCATTCTAAAGAAGCACACTTTTCCAAAATATACATTATAACAAGTTGATATTAACTAACTCCTAAGTGTCTAAATATCCTAACATACCTTAAGAAAAACTTGGGATATAATGGAAGGATTTAAAAAAGTGACACTATAGGATAAATAAGGAGTCATTAGAGCATATCCCCCCTTAATGAAAAATTCTTGAAATCCTAACATAGATCAAAGTTTAGAAAACTTTGTTTGTGTAAGAGACTTTGTGAAGATGTCTATAACTTTATCATTTGTAGGGGAAAAGAGCACTTTGAGAATGTGATCATGAACAAGACTTTTGATGAAGTGCATATGTATCTCAATGTTTTTGTTGCACTAATGTTAAACTAGATATTTGATTATCTTGATGGCACTTTGATTGTCACACCAAAGGCTAGTCAGATACTATTGCTTGAATACAAGCTCCGAAGGATTTGTTGAAGCCACACAGATTCCTAATTTTCATTAAATGTGGTTCAACACTCTACTCCCATTGAATAAAGAGAAAGATTTTGTTGTTTATTTTAAATCCTAATTTACATGTTCGAAACCAAGACTGAAGACATAACTTGCAATAGAATTTCAGTCATCGGGATCATCGACCCAAGGATGAATCAGTGAAACCAACCAATAAAAATTTATCCCCCCTAAACTATAATGAATCCCAAAATTAACTATACCCCAAATATATCGAAGTGTCCGTTTTGTTGCTTTCCAATGGGTGTTTGCATATAACAGGAAACAAGACCAACAACAAAGGAAAGATAAGGACATGTATGAGTCAATTATAAGAGACTACCAACAAGTTGACGATACAAGGTGGCATCTACTTTGGACGAAGTGCAAGTGGCATAAAGTTTAACTCTAGACTAGAAGGGGAATGGGACCCTTGGTTTACAATATCCCATGTGAAAGCAATGAATAAGGTCACAAGCATACTTAGACCAAGAAATAAATATTCCTTCTCTAGTTTGCAAGACTTAAAGGTTAAGAAAATAATGCAAATGTCCTGAGTTTGTCATTTCAAACTTATTCTTAAGATTGGATTTCACATGGGTTCAAAGTTTATGGTCACTACCAGTAAGAATAAGGTCATCAACACAAATAACAAGGATGATGCATTGCTGTCCTACTTTCTTGGTATAGACATTGGGTCGAAATGGCATCTAGAAAATTAAGTGTCAAGGAGAAATATATCCATTTTGGCATACTAGGCTCGAGGTGCTTGCTTAGTTTGATATAGGGATTTATTAAGATGACATAAAATGTGTTCAATATTCTTGAAGAGCATGATCTGGATTCTTTTATGACTTCCATGGTCGAAGAGCCCACTACAAATGAAGGAAGAACAAATTACAAAGAATCAAGCAAAGGAAAAGAGGATCATATATGACTCCATGAAGGACAACCTCATGTCAGTGATCACACCATTGAAGACGACAAAGGAATGTTTCGACATAATCACGAATATCTATGAGAAGAAGTACCCTACTCAGAAGAGGGCTTTGAAGAACAAGTTGCATAACATGAAGATGGAGAAGGATGAGACCATGGTATCAATATTCAAAAATATTTTAGAAGTGAAGGATCAACTAGCAAGCATCGATGTGGAGATGGATGAGGATGGCCTTCTTCAAACCGCCATTGATGGGATCCTTCCCTCATGGGATAACTTTCTTGCCGAGGTAAATGGAAGAGAATAGTAGCCCAAATTCGAAAGACTATGGCATGATTGCATTCAAGAAGCGGGCGCATCCAAAACAAAGCGATGCACACAAAAGAAGAGAATCTAGATCTCATGGATAGAACTAAGAAAGGGTGGAAGCCCTTCGCTCCCAAGAAATTATTTCATATAAAGAAGAAATATATTACTAAGAACCTTGAAAAATCAAAGTTTAAATGCATCTACTGTGGAAAGAAGGTCACTTGGAAAGAGAGTGCAATAAAAAATAGAAGGATAAAGGAAAGGTCCATGCCTCCACTTCCATGGAAGAAACTCCGCATAAGATTGCACATGAAGAGAAAGAGGCTAGAAGAGAGTATTATCTTGTCTATTCTTTGCTTATATCTATCATCACAGGATAATATACATGAGTAGTCGAAAATGGTGCTTCCAAGCACATGTCAAGGTAAAGGGGTGTACTCTCCAACCTAAAGGATAAACAATTTTCATGCACGGTGGAATTGGGAGACAATTCTACATATTCAATCCAAGGAGTTGGATCCACATACTTCAAGTTAAATTTAGGAGACACACTACATATGGATGACATTTTGTATGTTCCTAGATTTAAGAAAAACCTACTCTTTGTTTCTGTCCTTAAAGAGAAAGGCTTCCGTGTGATCTTCATGGAGAATCAAGCATACTTATGGATGAAGAACTAGAACCTTGATACTGCTTTTGTTTTTGGAGTTTGAGAAGGAGGACTTTGCAAGGTCCCGAGAAATTTTATTTCAGCCATGATACATCATAATATCAGCCCATGCAAGATTTGGCATAGGATACTTGGACATCTCCATTTTAGAGCACTTCCTGGTTTGCAGCGAATGGCAAAAGGTATGTCGTGTTTCGATTATGTTCATGATTCTATTTGTCGAGGTTGTGCTTTAGAAAAGAATGTTAAAAAAAATTCCTAGAATCCATACTAGATCTAAAGGCATCCTTAACTTAGTACATTCATATGTGTGTGGACCCATGTATACCCATTCCCTCAGTGGGTACCTTTACTATGTATTATTCATTGATGATCTCTCCCGTAAGGCCATAATTTACTTCATGAAAGCCAAAAGTGAAACCTTTTGTAAATTCCAAGAGTTTAAAGCCTTAGTAGAAAACTAGACAAGTAGGCATATTCGTGCCCTAAGGTATGATAATGGAGGAGAGTTAGAATCAAATGCCCTTAATGAATTTTGTAGTCATGTAGGGATATGTAGAAAATTAATAGTTTCTTACAACCCACAACAGAATGGGGTTGCAGAGAGAAATAATATAATTGTTTATGAGGCTGCAAAAGGCATGTTACATTATCAAGATATTTCTGCTTATTTGTGGGAAGAAGCTACTAGTACAACAGTGTACATTCAAAACAGAAGTCCACATGCAGTTCTTGATGAGAAAAAACTTAAGAAGTGTTCACTGGTGAAAAACCAAACATATCACATCTTTGTATTTTTGGATTTCCTATGTATATTCACATTCCAAAAGAAAAGAGAACCAAGATGGAACCTTCTGGAAAGAAGGGAACTTTTGTTGGCTACAATGAGACCTCCAAAGCATTCAGAATTTATGTACCTGGTGAGAGCCATGTTGAGGTGAGATGGGATGTAAATTTCCGTGAGGAGGCAACATTCAAGCGGTCAGAAGAGCTTGAATGTGAACCAGAGATAGAGGAGACTAAGATTCCTACTTCATAAGATCATGAGAATGATTCTTCCCCTTCTAAGATTCGGAGGGAGGATCCATCATAGCATACAAAGTCACCTATCATTGGTGAATCAGTTGAACTAGTTGATGAACCTCCTACAAAGAGAAGGTTAGCATGGTGTCATGATATATTGAGAGATGATGAGAAGCATGGAGCACCAACAGGAACTTCCAAAAATCCCATGCATCCTGATAGATATTCATGATATGTTGCATTGATGAGAAACATTAGTGACTCCGGGCCTTCATCATATGAAGAGGCCGCAGAGAAATAAGTATGGAAAGATGCTATGATAGAGGAGTATCATTCTATTATGAAGAATGATGTTTGGGATATTGTTCCCAAACCTGAGAGGAAGTCAATTATTACTTCCAGATGGATTTACAAAATAAAGCATGTTGTATATGGTCATGTGGACAAGTTCAAAGGAATATTTGTTGCTCGAGGCTTCTCTCAGAAAGATGGCATTGACTATGAGGAGACTTTGGCTCTAGTGGCCAATTAAACTACTATCAGATCTATTATTTCATTTGCATCAATATATGGTTGGAAGATTCACCAGATGGATGTGAAGACTCCCTTCCTCAAAGGTGAGGTTAAGAAAGAATTTTACATTGAGCAGCCTGATGTTTTTGTGATACATGGGAAGGAGTCCCATGTATACAAGTTGAAGAAATCCATGTCTGGGTTAAAACAACCTCCTCGATATTGGTATGCAAGAATAGACAAGTTGGGTCAATAGTACCCAAGTGTCATTATAATACATGTTATTTTTGGTGTCTTGTTAGACAAGTCAACCCTGTTAGGTCCTAGGAAAATTCAAGTGACAAATATAAATAGGGAGGCAATCCTCTTCATTTGTACACACTCACTCAAGCAAGTTTGCAAGAGAAAGAAGAACAAGTGCGCAAGAAATAAGAGAGAAGTAGTTGCTTGGGTTTTACACTACTCTGGTTGAGTTCTATATTGAGGAAGTTTTGTGAGGTTTTCTCCCTTGTGGTTTCCTCAAGGAAAATCTTTGTGTTCTTTGTGTTTTTGTGATTGTTTTTATTTCAGTGATCCTGCTAGTCAAAATTGTTTTAAGATATCATCTAAGAAATTAAGAAAACTTAACATAGTATTAGAGCCACCCTGAAAGGAGACACTACACAGTTAAGGTTTGTTACTTTGAACAAATCCCTCAATAGATTAATCAGAAAAGAGGGCTCACTCAACTCGCCATAGAAGGGCGCATATTTCTGTGGAAACATAAGTGAATTCCAAGAAGTTCCAGTTTTGGACCAAACACTACTACCAGGAAGAACTAGGGATTCAGTTTTCCTTAGACTCCATTATCAATCTCAGAAAAAATAGGATACAATCTAGCTCGCCTTAGGGAGGAACATCCTTTCCATCTCTCATCCCTACCAGTGATGCCAACTAGAAAATTAGTGTTTCTACATCAAACCTTAGGTCATCCCGAAGGAGGTCAGACAAAAGTTGTATTTATTAAGTAAGTACTAATCCTTCTAATTCCATTTGAAGTTCTCATTCTATTAAAATATGACAAAGAGTAGCAAGCTAGATGAGAGGCTTAAAGGTGCTGAAAATTTTAGAGCATGGAAATATCAAATCATGCTCATCCTAGAAGAAAATGATCTAGAAGGACTTATAGAGGAAGTTGCAGAACCAAAAGAAGCTGAAGCTAAGTCCAAATACAAGAAGGATATGATGAAGACTAAGTGGATCATAGCTGACTACATCAAATATAACTTGATCCCTCAAGTATCCTCAAGGATCACACCAAAAGAAATGGTTGATGCTCTATCCATCCTATTTGAGGGAACACCAATAGGAAGACGACCTGAGGAATCACCTCAAAAGTGTAAAGGCTCAAAATTCAGAAACCATGCAATCATACTTTACAAGAGTAGCTCAAATCAAGGAGCAGTTGGAAGCCATTGGCGATATGGTTGAATAATCATAAATTCTAATGACCACCTTGAATGGTCCTCCAAGAGATTGGGAATCCTTTATCAAGGGACTCTGTTCAAGAAGAAGACTAACCAAGTTCCAATAATTATTGGAAGAATGTGTACAAGAAGAAGAAATAATAGTACACAGAGAAGAGAAGCTAAATGAAAGTGAGGATCAATATTTGGCAGTTCATACAGGATAATTTTAAGAACACCCTTGAAATTTATATGTATAATAAATAGGGGAATCTCCCTAATATATAGGAAAATTTGAAGGCTATTTTAACAATAATATAATATGTATATACAATTTTTTGCTAATCTTTCATTTTATTATAGAATATTGTAAAATATTGGCAAATCTTTCACTAAATTATAAGATATTGTAAAATCTTGGCGAATGTTTCACTGAATTATAAAATATTGTAAAAATTGGTGAATCTTTCATCAATTTATAAAACCTTGTTACTTCTTGGTGAATATTTTGTTAGGAAGACTCTGCTTTTGATTCTACAGATTGCTAAGGTATTGCAATTAAATATCATATACCAGATCTCGACTCTCTCAACTTCTATACTCTCAAATGAAAAAATGCATGAATGAGGAGAGGAGTAATTTATTTATACATTTCATAAGCAGTATCGGGTCACTCACAACTAGAGGTGTAGGAAAAACACAAATACACTAACTAGATTCAGGGCAAGTAGGGACTCCATTTTTTATCTCGTCCCTTAATGGTCCAATGGACATTGGGGACCCAAATCTTGATATACCAACAAACTAATATAATTGAACACTTTAGAATATGGAGTGTTTATGGCACCCATGAACCATTATTACAATGTGGAGTATTATCAAGATCCACAACGTTAATATAGTGTATGAATTCCCAATTAGCTTATTTTCTAAATATCTATTTTTTAAGATACCCTCTAAGAAAAAATAACCTTCTTATCTGTTTATAGATACAAATGCCACTTTTTCCTTTCTTTTGTTGACAATTAATATATTAATTATGCCATTTTATTTAGAATTTTTTAAGTTATTTAGAAACTTGCAATGGTTATTAGAAATAAGAACATACACTTATAAGAATAGAAAGGAAATTAATGCATCATCACACATCATTAGAACTACTCTGTTAAAGACCACTTTTTCTCAGATAAACTGAGAAGGTGTTTGTATCCATGTCCATGAATTTTTTGAAAGCATGCAAAATGTGGTAAAATTGTTTTAGCACCCTCATTGAAGGCAGCATACAAGATATACAATAGCATAATGTCTACATCTCAGGTCAAACATGCCATATACATATCATATACAGTCATGATGGAAATGAAGTATTGTGTTCTAACTAAATCATATATTTATCACACATAACTAGATCCATTTCTGGATGATGATAGCAATTACACATCAAAACTAAACACCCAAAAAATGTTTACTTCTAAATGACCCTTACAAAAAAAAATATCGTAAAACAAGTACTGAACCCAACAAATGTAGGTCACAAATAAAACTGACAAACTTGGAAATATGAATAAAAATTACACCGGTCACTAACTTCTCAATACAAATAAAAGAATCCACCAGAAAAATTTGGATAACTCTACAAGAAGACAACCAAAATAATAACCATTCCATTGTAGACTCTCCATTATAATGATTATGCATTCATTTATATTACAAACATCAACAACAATAGACATAAAATATGAATATTTACACTCTCATTAACGCCATAGATCCAATAATAATTTTAAATCAAGATCCTAATCAAATCACATTTTAAACAACCAGGTCAAATTCAGCTTGAATAAATAAAAACCATGTGGCATCTCTCCATCAAGCGTAGCATCCACTAACAACATTTAAATGTCACTTGATAGTTTAAACATGACAAGTCATAAAATAAATCATATCTTTTGAGCTCTATAACACTTTCATGGAACCAATAATCCTAGGATAGAATAAAACCCTAATAACACCAGTTTAGCCCTAAGAATCAAGAGTGCCCTAAAATTCAACGAGACTCAAATAGAATCCATGATAAAAAGCATGATAAAACGTAAATTTACAATATAATAATCTATTGTAACTATGCATAAAAAGCATAAAAAAGCATGATAAAAAGCATACCACGTTAATTATTGGATACAAAGTGTGATGTGAGTTTGTATTCTCTGATAAATTGCATGTGTGACATGCCCCTTCAACACTTGATCTTTCAACAATGAAGATGTTATGCGAAGATTAAAATGTCGAGAAAACTAAGAATTAAAAGTAGAATCCAATCAACCAGAACCTTCACCCTGTGAGCACAATCTGATGTGGGTGAACCATGAATCATTATAGCCTTTATATAGAACAAAATAGCCCATGATCTTTTCTCCAATACTAGAAATCGATGGATCAAAGAAAGAATCACATGAAATTGACTAAAAATACAAGTGAATGCAACAATATGCTTGAATTACAAGGAGGGGGGGGAAATACCATTGGGGACCTCCATTATTGAAATTGGGGTCAAATGAATGATTTCACTAGAACTTCTTTAGAAATTAGGGGCAAAAGATAGATTGGAGGGAGATTTTGCTACGGCGAAAAATATTTTTTTTCATTTTCCTTATCAATATATGAGATGCTATTGATTTTGGATTTATATATTTTCTAACAAATATTGAGCGAATATATTTTAGGTTTTGGCTGAGAATCCGCAGTAGAAGTTCATGACATCTTGTGGAGATTTTGCGGTGTGTGAGAGATTAGTGTCTACGTTTCGAGCCATTCTTGTCTCATCTTCAGGACAATAGCGATGCCCGAGAGGATCTTTTAACCTCCAATTCCTATAAATATAGAACAATCCATAAGTGTGGCTGACTTTAGGGTTCTTAATTTTAAGTTAAAGATTAAGTTTGTTTTCAATTAAATTCAGGTTTATGTCTAAAAATGTTTAATTATAAATATCTTATGCCTAATAAATTTACATGTTAAATAATTTCATTTTTTATTATAAATATCCTATGTCTATGTTAAATTTATTTAATTATTTTCATTAATAAATACTCCTAATTATATTATCCTATGTCTAGTTTTTTAGTACCCTAGTCTTATTAATTTCAAAATGTCATGTTATGCATTATTAATTTTAATTATTTTAATGTATGTTACTCCTAATTTAATTATCCTATGTCTAAAACTTTAAGTTCCGTTATCTTATTAATTTCAAATGTCTTATTAAATATCCTATACATTATTAATTTTAATTATTTTAATGTGTGTTCTATTATAGTTTATTATTTATTATTTTAAATTTATTTTACTTAAAACCATATAATTATCATAATTTTTGCAAACTTTGGTTTTTAATAATTATTATTTATATTATCGTATGTTATATTAATATTTTTTGTTTTCTATATTAATTAATATATATTGATTTGTGTTTATATTATTAGTTTCTATCTTTTATGTTAATTTTAGTGTTTTTTTATCCAATTAAGTTTATTTTTTTTAAGTTGTTTAGAGTTTTAGGTTTTATGTTAGTTTTGAGTTTATTAATTTGGATTATTAATTTTATCTTAATGTTTATTAATTAATTTAGTGCTTATTGGTTGGATCTAATTTAGTGAGGTTTGTAAGCCACAATTTGTTGATGGTTGGGTCGTCATCCCTAGTCAGGGAATTGGGGGTTTTTACGACTTCAATAACCTCCCTAATTCTTCTTAGGGACCAATTATCCACCTAAGCAAGAACTTTCATGTCTTCTATTTTGATTGGGTGTTTTTTTTCCTGTGAATGTGTTTCGCTAAGGCAGATTTATGTGTTCTATCTAGACAGATGTCAGCACAGTTTTCTTTAACCCTGGTTCGAATGGATCTCCCTGTGCTGAAAAAACCCTTTCCATATAAGAAAATAGCCCACTAAATTTTTGTAACCCCCTTAATATAGCCCATGGGATATATATAGACCCTAAAATTATCCATGTACCAAACGCAAGAAAAAGAGAAAGAGTTATGACCATCCTCCCAAAAGGACTCAAGGGTTTAAAAAGCCCAAGAAAGAATTCTCAAATTATGAATGCTTCACTTTCCATAAGATGGGACACATTGCTATAAACTGTCCCATGAAAGCATAATGAGTCAAGAAGAAGAAACGATTTCAGGCCAATGCTGCTGAAAACAATGATCAAGAAGATGAGGAAATAACTAAGGAAATGAAGATTCCTGTGAAGAATATGTCTTGATCTCTGCACTCACAGGATCAGTCTCACCAGGAAATGACACCTGGCTAGTAGATAGTAGTTCCTCCAAGCACATGACAAGTTACAAGGACTCACTCTCATATCTTGTACAAAAGGAGTCCCCACACAAAGTAATGCTTGGAGATGATTACCAATATCCCATCAAAGGAATAGGAGAAGCCCCCTACAAGTTGGACTCTGGAAATTCCATGAAGATGAAAGATGTCCTATATGTCCTAGGACTAAAGAAGAACCTTCTTTCTATATCAGTCTTAGATAATAAAGTGTTCAAAGTTTCTTTTGTGGATGGAGAAGTCATCGTGTGGATAAAAGGAAAAACTATAGATGATGCAATAGTAATTGGAGTTGAAGAAGGATGACTCTACAGATTGAAAGGACATGTAGATGCAACACTAATGACTAGTACCATAAGCCCATGTGATCTATGGCACATAAGACTTACTCATATACATCACAAATCATTTCCAATTGTGATAAAGGTTGTAACTGGTTTACCAGAGATTCAAATAGATCATGAAGGAGTGTTCAAAGTATGTGCACAAGGAAAGAATACTAAGAACCCTTATCCAAATAGTAACAATAAAGCAAAAGGGATATTAGATATTATTCATTCAGATATATGCAGTCCAATGCAAACTACTTCATTAAGCAAGTATATTTACTATGCTTCCTTTATTGATGACTACTCCGAAAGAACTTGGATATATTTCCTAAAGAAGAAATATGAAGTGTTTTAAAGATTCAAAGAGTTTAAGGCCCTGGTAGAAAACCTCTCTGAAAAGAGGATCAATATCTTAAGATAAGATAATGGAGGATAATTCACATCAAGTGAATTCAATGAGTATTGCAAAGAAGTTGGGATTAAGAGGGAGCTTACCATTCCCTATAATCCACAACAAAATGGTGTGGAGGAAAGAAAGAATAGATCTATCATGGAAGCTATGAAAGCTATGATACATGATCAAGATCTACCTATGTACCTATGGGAAGAAGCAGCCAGAACAACAGTATATGTATAGAATAGAATCTCCTACCGTACCCTTGGGAACAAAACTCCAGAAGAGATGTTTATAGAGCAAAGCCTGAAGCAAGTCACCTAAAGATATTTGGTTTCCTGATATACATACATATTTCCAAGGATAAAATATCAAAGTTAGATCCTTCAGAAAAGAAGGGTATGTGTGTAGGATATAGTGAGCAATTAAAATCTTATAAAATATATATCCCATGATATCATCAAATTTAATTAAGCAAAGATGTCACCTTTAACGAAGATACAACCTTCAGAAAATCAAGGAAAGACAAGGAAGATGAAGAGGAGCATGAAACTCCTAGAGTTGCAGAAGGTCCTAAATCAGTTAGGATTGAAGAAGAAGATCATCTGTCTGAGGATCATGACATGAAGGAACCTCAGAGACTTGAAGAATTTTCCAGTGAAATGATCTCATGAAAGAGAATACCTTCATGGGCTCATGAAGTAATCGAAGATGCAAAAATACATGGTGTCCCATAAGTAACCATCAGAGAAAGAAAGAAGCCAAATCCATACCCTAGTTATGTAGCTTTGATGTGTGATCTCGTTGATAAAGAACAAACATGTTTTGAAGAAGCAACAAAGCAAAAAGAATGGGTTGATGCAATGGTCGAGAAATACCAATCCAATATAAATAATGGTGTATGGGAAATAGTACCAAAATACCAAAATACAAGGCAGTGGTATCCTCGAAATGGATCTTCAAAACAAAACACTCAGCAGACGATAGTATAGAAAAGTACAAGGAAAGATTCGTAGCTCGCGGATTCTCCCAGAAGGAAGGAATCAACTATGAGGAAACCTTTTCACCAGTAGCTAGGTACACCTCAATTAGAACCATCCTTGCCTTGGCATCCAATATGAAGTGGAAGCTACATTAGATGGATGTAAAGACGACCTTTCTAAATGGCTTGATAGAAGATGAAGTATATATCGAACAACCGCAAAGTTTCAAGACTAATTATCAGGAAACTCGTGTATGTAAATTCAAGAAGGAATTGTATGGGTTGAAGCAAGCACCTAGAGCATGGTATGGAAGAATCAATGGATTCCTGATGAGTTTAGGCTTTACCAAGAGTAAAGAAGATTCCAACCTCTACTATAAACTTGAGGGTGATGGACTTATAATATTGCTACTATATGTAGATGATATATTCTTGACAGGTGAAGATAAGCCCATCAACGAATGTAAGAAGAAGCTTGCTACAGAATTTGAGATGAAAGACCTTGGAATGATGCACTATTTTCTAGGTCATGAAGTATGGCAGTATCTAGACAAGATTTTCCTAAACCAAGGAAAATATGCAGTAGAAATCCTAAAAATATTTGGGATGATTGATTGCAAGGCTATGACTACTCCGATGACAACAAATTTTAAACTATTGAATGATGACACTTCGGAAGCATTCGATGCCACCCTATACATACAGATCATTGGTTCTCTGATGTACTTAACCAATACAAGACCACATATATGTTTTATTGTAAGCACTCTGATTCAATATATGGTGAATCCCAAACATATTCACCTAGTTGGAACAAAACATGTGATGAGATATCTAAATGGGACTTTAGAATATGGTCTTAGATATGCATCAAATGGCAAGATAAGATTACTTGGATTTACATATTCAGATTGGGCAGGAAGTGATGAAGATAGAAAGAGCACTTCAGGATGTTGTTTTAGTTTGGGATTAGACATTATCTCATGGTTCAGTAGAAAGAATATTGCACTTAGCACGGCATAAGTTTAATACATTGCAGCAAGTTCATCTTGTAGCGAAGTAGTATGCCTTCGCAAGATGTTGCAAGTTTATTTGATGCAGAGATAGATGTTACTGATATCCTTTGTGATAATCAGAGTTGTATTAAGATGACAGAAAACCCGATATTTCATGACAAGACAAAACATATCGAAGTTAGATATCATTACATACGGGATATGGTTCAGAATGGAGATGTAAAGCTCAAGTATGTTCCTACATAGGAACAAGTGGCAGATGTGTTGACTAAGCCTCTATGTCATGTAAAGTTTGAATACTTTCGAGACAAGATTGGCGTAGTCTGAAAGGACCTATCTCGAGAGAGGGAGTGACGGTAGATGGTAATAGGATGCAGTGGTGGTATCTCATCCTAGAGTAGGGTAATTCTGGCTAGGCTTGTTGACCCGAAAGGGTTAGTAATTCATATGAGGCTTGTTGATCCTAGGGGTATTAGTATGTTTGGCTAGACCGGTTTAACCCAAGTGGGTTAGTAAGCCGGAACAAGACTTGTTTGTCCCCAAGAAGATCCATCTTTCTGACTAGGCTTGTTGACTCGAAAGGGTTAGTAAGTTAGACAAAATGCCCGGATGGATCTACCAGAGAACTCACCAAGAGATAGTTAGTGGGAAATATGTGGTTTCAGTATTGTTATACTGATGATTGTTGAGATGATTGCTGAGATAGTTTCAGTATTCCTATACTGATGTAACATGTTCAGTATTGTTATATTGATTATTGTTGAGATGATTGTTGAGACGATTGTTGAGATAGTTTCAGTATTCCTGTTCAGTATTGTTATATTGATTATTGTTGAGATGATTGTTGAGATAGTTTCAGTATTCCTATACGGATGTAGAAGGTTCAGTATTGTTATACTGATGATGGTTGAGATGATTGCTGAGATAGTTTCAGTATTCCTATACTGATGTAGCAGGTTCAATATTTTCATAATGATGATTGTTGATGAGTTTGTTTCAGTATTCCTATGTTGATGTAGCAGGTTCAGTATTTCCATACCGATGGTTGTTGTGATGACTGTTGATGAGTTTGTTTCAGTATTTCTATACTAATGATGATGATGTTATTTCAACATTTTTATGTTGATGATGATGATGTTCCAACATCTCTATGCTGGTGATGCAAATGATGATCTAGCATTTATTGATGATGTTGTTTTTAGCACTAACATGTTAATGATGTTGTTATTGATGTCTCGGTATTTACATACCGATGTTGTAGATGATGTTTCAATATTTATATACTGATGTTGCATATGATGTCTCAATATTTACATACTGATGTTGTAGATGATGTTTTAGTATTTACATACTGATGTCGTAGATGATGTTTCAGTATATACATACTAACGTTGCAAGAAGATGATTCAGTATTCACATACTGATGTTGCAGAAGATGACCCAGTATACATAGAAGATGATTCAGTATCCACATACTGATGTTGTAGAAGACGATTCAGTATCAACATACTGATGTGCCAGAAGATGATCTAATACACATAGAAGATGATTTTGTATTTACATACTGAGGTTGCAGAAGATGATCCAGCTGAGATTAATGATGAAGATGTATGATGGTGTTCCAAAACTTCCTATGACATATAGAGACTCACTAGTCAGATGTACAGTTGCGGTAGTAGTTTCTACCTAGGTTGAATACCTTCCTAGTTAAGATGGACTGTTAAAGTATTGTAACTTCGAAATATATTCCATATGTATTGATAGTATTCTTCCATCAAGAGATGAGTTTGGTCATGTAAGAGTCATTGAAAGAATCAATGTAAACCTCTGGATGTAATTCGGGTCAATAGTACCCAAGTGTCATTATAATAAATGTTATTTTTGGTGTCTTGCTAGACAAGTCGGCCCTGTCAGTTAGACAAGTCGTCCCTATTAGTTCATAGGACAAGTCAAGTGACAAATATAAATAGGGAGGCGCTCCCCTTCATTTGTACACACTCACTCAAGCAAGTTTGCAATAGAGAGAAGAACAAGTTCGCTAAAAAGAAGAGAGAAACGGTTGTATTGGTTTTACACTGCTTTGGTTGAGTTCTATACTAGGGAAGTTTTGCGGGGTTTTCTCCCTTGTGGTTTCCCCAAGGAAAATCTTTTGTTCTTTTTGTTTATGTGATTGTTGTTCTTTCAGTGATCCTACTAGTGAAAATTGTTTTAAGATATCATCTAAGCAATTAAGAAAACTTAACACCAAAAAGGTATGGTAAAACTTCAGTATATAGCTACTGAGGAGCAAATTGCAAATGTGATGACAAAGCCTCTATCTATGACGAAGTTTAGACACTTACGAGATAAGCTTGGTATGGTTGAGAATGTCTCCCTCGCTAAGAGGGAGTGTTGAGATTACAGCATCAGGAATCATTTTCTAGTCTTGTGAGTAATATCAAGTCCTACAAATAACCTCATATGATTGAAGTGGTGATGTAAATATTGTGAGTAATATCAAGCCAAGTCTTGTGAGTAATATCAAGGCAGTAGACTTATGAGTAAGATCAAGTTAGTACACTTGTGTGTAATATCAAGTAAAGTCTTGTGAGTAATATCAAGGAAATAGACTTGTGAATAATATCAAGTTATACAAATATCCTCATGTCGTGAGGTGGTGTACTTTACTGCGTAAAGTAGATATACTATGTGATGTATGGCTAGTCATGGTCAACATGTGCTACAAGTCTCTTTTAAAAATTAGCTACCCCTAGAGTGATTTACTTTAAAATGTGACAATATGACCCAAGGTAATACATATGATCATAGGTTCAAAAACAATATTATGAGTATGATATGATATATATGATTAATTAATGAAAACACATATGGACCATGCAAAGATATTTAATATAAGCACAGAGATGGAGAGAGAATTCAAATTTCCCATGTTGCCACCAAATGAACTCGAATTGATAAGATATCAATTGAGTATTAGTTATGGTAAACAAAGTTCAGTTAATTAAGGAATCAACTCCTTAATTTATGCAAGTGGTTTTTGGAAATAAACGGTGATGGAGAAGCACTAGTTCTGTTTAGTTACATTCAGTTCAGTTCAATTACACTCAATTGTATGCAGTTACACTCAGTTGCATTCAGTTCATCTCAGTACTCAGTTAAGAAGTCAGTTACGGTTAGTTAATTAACAGAAGGAACATATCTTCTTATGGGAGATAATTAACTAACTCTAACCGACTTCTTAACTGAGTGTACTGAGCTAAACTGAATACAACTGAGTGTAACTATTTAGTTACATTCAGTTGTATGCAGTTCCATTTAATTCAGTTCAGTTACACTCAGTTGTATGCAGTTACACTCAGTTGCATTCATTTCAGCTTAGTACATTCATTTAAGAAGTCAGTTATAGTCAGTTAATTATCGGAATGAACATATCTTCTTATGAGAGATAATTATAACGTGCCAACCTGGCACCAAGTCAATAAAAGTGAATATCTTCTTATGGGGATAATTATGGTGTGCCAACTTGGCACCAGATCAACGGGGGGCACATGATTGAAGATGGATCAGTGTTCTAAGTGTTAACAAGTTATTGATACATGCGACCATTCTATTTTTGTTGTAAAACATAATTTGACTTGTTATTAAAGTGTTATGCACTTGGAAAGTAAGATATGGTGTTCCGTTTGATCTCCTCTCTCTGTTGCTCTCGGTGAACGAAATTTGCTTTTGTGGTTTAATCATTCTCCGCTACTTATCAATCATACTCTAAGATTGTTTGTTGGGTTTTTTATCCTCAAAATTAGTGGAGGATTTTCCCAGGGTATATCCTGTGTTCTATGGTTTGATTCATGTCTTTGCATTATTGATGAGATTTATATGCACTGTTATTGTGGATTAAAGTTTGAAAGTTCAGCTATATTCATATTTTGCTCAATCACTAACAACTCTATCATCATTTATTTTGGAAGTGAGTACCATGATTAGTGAAAATCTCTTTCAAGACTTCGAACTGAGCAATAATCTAGTTGAATACAAAATGGGTTGTCATCTCATGATCAGATTTAATTGTCGGCATGGCCTCCACTCACTTAGTAAAGTAATATATGACCATGATAATATGGTGATTCCCCTCGGATGAGAATGGGTTGCAATCCATGAAATCCACCCCCCACTTAGTGAAGGGATCAACAGTGATGATAATATGCAACAGGGTGGGATGTGAGTGCATATTTCAAGAAAACACCTAACAAGGGTGACATCTATTGATCACATTAACACAATATTTGAAGATCGACGATAAGTAGTAACATGCTTGCAAGATCTTCTGGGTTGTAGAAATACCAGATAAGTGACCACCACATGCCCCACTATGGCATCCATTAGGCACAAACTCATCTTCTTCATGAGTCAAACAACGACATAGGATAGATTCCACCCCATGTCAATACAAAGTGTCACTGATGATTATGTATTTTTTAGCATGGTGACATATATGTCATCATTCAACCCTCGAAAGATGTAGAGGGAACTTCATATTCCTAAGATAAACAATAATATCACCATACCATGAGTCCATGGACAAGATGAGGAAAATATGCTCCTCCACGAATGAGTCCTCATAAACCGTATCCTCATTACTCCTAGGGAAATATGACATCAACTCTGCAAAGACTAAATATTTTTTAGATTTTACAGATATGAAATTGAGATCAAATTCCTGTAGAATCACAACCCATTTATTATATTTTTCCCTATCATTCGTCTTGTTAGGAGAAACTGAAACAGATTGATATGCGCTGCCACAGTAGTGAGTCGAAATAAAATGTAATTTCACAATCTCTGGACTATGCAAATAGTCACTAAGGCTAATTTCTCCACATGAGTATATCTTAGTTCAACATCAACAAGATTCTCATTAAAATAGTCAATAGCGTGCTCATGGAGCTCATCATCCTCTTAAAACAAGACCATGACAACGGTCTCAGCTTGATACACGACCACATAAAGCAAGAAATATCTACTATATTCTAGAGGATGGAGCAAAGGGTTTGATGTCAACGCTCTCTTACAAGCATCGAAGGACTCATGGAATCTCTCATCCCATAGGAATGGAGTATCCTTCTTCAAAAAAGTGCATGAAACCCTTGGTAAGGCTGGCATAGTTCACTATGAAACGACCTAGGAAATTAGCCATCCCCTGAAGAATATGAAGCTGACGAACTATGCGCGAGGGAGGAAACTGAAGTATTTCCTCAACCTTCAATGGATTTACCATAATCCCCTCTTTTGACACAATGAATCCCAACAATTGACCAGTCCTAACACAAAAGATGCACGTTTGAGGGTTTAAATGAATTTAATAACGACGAGATCTCTCAACTATCATTCGAAGGTGTGTTGGATGATCCATCGTCTAATGAGAGTTAGCAGTGAGGTCATCTAGATAGATTTGGATTATGTGTTTAAGGTCATGAAAGGAAAATTTCATAACCCGCAGAAAGGTTGCATTGGCGTTTTTAAGGTCGAACGGCATCTCCTAGTATGCAAAAGTACCCCAAGGACATACAAATGCAGTCGTATGTTAGTCCTCAGGATTGATTTGGATATGATTATATCCATAAAAACCATCCATGAATGATAAAATCTCGCTTCCTGCACACTCATCCAAATCTAATCAATAAATGGAGTGGGGAATTTATATTTAGTACATGCTTTATTGAAATCTCTAAAGTCAGTGCACACATGGATGGTTCCATGAATTTTGTCTATGGAAATGAGGTTGGATACTGTGAGAATTGATTCACAACTAGATATAGAATCCAAGAAACTCTCACAATTCGCTCTAGTTTGCAAAACAAGCACAAAATAGCTGAAAAGACTGAAATTGCATTCACACATGAAGTCAATAGTGGATATTATTAACACTATCTAACATGTAAATATGTTTAGAATAGATATATATTACACTTGGTAAAAATCATCAGGATTAGGAATCCATTTTGGAGTGCACATGTGTCATAACTAGATTTGAGCTCCATCCCCCCTAGGTGGACCAATTAGCTCTTGAATCACCCCAAATGGTCATGAAACCTGGTCTGAACATTGGTATGTCATGTTGGATCATAAATGGGTCTATGACAGGTGTGGGTGAGGAAATAGAGGTGTGGGAGTGGCTCAAGATGAACGATAAATGCACAATAAGGGACAAAATGGTCTAAAAACATCACTAGCACCCCTAGTCAACCCAAACTCCACAAAAAGAGGAAGGGGAGAGCTCCAAGAGACCAAGGGTCATTAATGAGGACGCACATGTTCCAGGTTGACCAAGATAAAGTGATGGTGTGTGTGTGAATGGGCCAAAATAACCAATTTACTTGCTAGACCAATTTCCCTAAGTATAAACCATAGCAAACAATCCATAGAAGAAAAAGACTTTGTCTAAAGTCTAACTAAGGTACTAAGGATGGATTATTGTTCTAACACCCACCCTTAGAATGACTTAGTACAACTTAACCAAAAATATCATGGAGGCCTTGGAAACAAAGGCTCAAGGCACCTCATACAACAAAAAATTTTATTTGTCCATTGTTATAGCAGATTTCACCACTCTAGGTGAATCACACTTTGTATGGCCTTCCCCTGTCCCGCTACAGACTCCTTAGCCCCTATGGACCATTTTTTGTCCTTTGATGTTTTCTTGATCATCCCTAAAAACACATAAAAAATGCTATAAGCGACTTTTAACCTTATAAGTGCGTACATATGCGGGTTTGACCACTAAAACCGCGTACATCGGGATGTGTGCATAATCCAAGTCCTTTTGGAGTTTTCCTTGACATGGATCCGACTCATCTGACTCCTGGCCTTCCCTATGCCTTGAGATCGCTCGGATTCGACCTTTCATTACCCCTTTGAAAAGCTATATAAGGAACCCCTTGGTACATTGAAGGCATAAGAGAGAATTGAGAGCAACGAAACTATAGTCCATTATTGCCGGAACTTATGCTTGAGTCTACATCCCTTTGTCCCTTGGAGCACTTTTGTGTTCTTCCCAAGCTTGCCTTTTGCTTGTGAGCTTGCTATCGAGAGATGGAGGATTGAAGTGGTGGAGGCCCAAGTGGGGGATTCAGTTTCTCCGGTTCGCAGACGTGTCGTCAGAGGTTGTATCTTGTAATCTCTGATTTATATTAATAGAAATATCTTTTCCTGTCCAATGATGTGTATTTGAATGAATATTTTATCCATGGGATAATGTCAAATGATTTTACATTATTGATTATATATGCTAGAATAGATCTAACACCATGATATATAGAATGCTTGTATTGTTTACTTGTTGTTAAGTAAATAATATAACAATTCAAGCTGAAGATTGGAAAGCTCAACGGGGATCTACTTCAACCGTTCGGAATAAGGTACGAGGTCTGATCCTTTAGTGTTAGATTGGGGATTTTCTCTGTGAAACCAGAGATTCTGGGTTCGATCCCCAACGGAGTCGCCAACTCTGTTACGGAGAGAAATTCCTATGGCTTGGGGTACCACAACAGACAACTTGACTCCAGAAATCAATCTTTCCCAATATGCAATAGAAATAAAATGTCTAACACTAAAGGATTAGACCTCGTACCTTATTCCGGACGGTTGAAGTAGATCCCAGTTGAGCTTTCAAATCCTCAGCTTGAATTGCTATATTACTTTCTCAACAACAAGTAAACAATACAAGCATTCTATATATCATGGTGTTAGATCTATTCTAGCATATATAATCAATAATGTAAAAGCATTTGAAATAATCCCATGGATAAAATATACATTCAAATACACATCATTGGATAGGAAAAGATATTTCTATTAATATAAATCAGAGATTACAAGATACAACCTCTGACGGCACGTCTGCGAATCAGAGAAACTGAATCCCCCACTTGGGCCTCCACCACTTCAATCCTCCATCTCTCAATAGCAAGCTCACAAGCAAAGGGTAAGCTTGGGAACAACACAAAAGTGCTCCAAGGGACAAAGGGATGCAGACCCAAGCATAAGTTCCGGTAACAATGGACTATAGTTTCGTTGCTCTAAATTCTCTCTTATGCCTTCAATGTACCAAGGGGTTCCTTATATAGCTTTTCAAAGGGGTAATGAAAGCTCGAATCCGAGCGATCTCAAGGCATAGGGAAGGCCAGGAGTCAGATGAGTCGGATCCATGTCAAGGAAAACTCCAAAAGGATTTGGATTATGCACACATCCCGATGTACGCGGTTTT
The DNA here is from genome assembly GCA_001517045.1 of Pseudotsuga menziesii. Lineage (NCBI taxonomy): Eukaryota > Viridiplantae > Streptophyta > Pinopsida > Pinales > Pinaceae > Pseudotsuga > Pseudotsuga menziesii. Next base: position 156,635 of record LPNX010741984.1, on the reverse strand, counting down.
AGTGGTCAAACCCGCGTATGTACGCGCTTATAAGGTTAAAAGTCGCGCATAGCATTTTTTATGTGTTTTTAAGGATGATCAAGGAAACATCAAAGGACAAAAAATGGTCCATATGGGCTAAGGAGTCTGCAACGGGACAGAAGAAGGCCATACAAAGTGTGATTCACCTGGAGTGGTGAAATATGCTATAACAGATGCCCCCTAATGTGTGAGGTCAGAGGGGTCATACGATGGCCAAAATACATTATAAGTCCATCCCAGAAGTGGAGTGATGAAGGATCCCAAATGGAAGACCAGCCACCCAATCAGCATAGTACCATAATACAACTCTGCATATAACTGCAAATACATATAGCAGTCCCGGATACATAAGAGTACAATGGCCATGAATAGGCATGATACATGATATCACATATGTGGTCATCGCCACGTACAATATACATAGATCAGAATCTCCATGATGAAGATATACAAATGACCATGATCTCCAAAATGGCTGAAGATATATAATAGATCAAGATCTCCATAGTGGCTGGAAATATCTGACATATACTGGAATCAAGTCACGAGCGCTAAAATCTCATGAACATTGGCACGATCAAGGAGGTAGCATATAAGAGATGCCACCAATATGGAAGGTCTTCTACACAAACCGCTATGAGTACATGTCCTACTATGCGAATAGAGGTGTCGAGGTCGAACATAGTAGTCCATCGTTTGATTACCAGTCATTAATGTATACCGTTAACAGATGCGAGATCACCCACCGATAATGAAAATGGGAATCAAGGTACTAGAGTGCAAACTAACAAGTGTGAATAAATGTGTTGAGGTCGAACACTTGAAAGGATCCATCGATCAGGGGACATTGATGTATTCCCAAGAAACTGTCGATGGCAAGAGAACCTGCCACTAATCACTGCAAGTCTCAAGGCACTCTAAAATGACTCTAGACTCCAATCCTAGAATAAATGATTTGAAGTCGATGGGATGAAATCCGTTGGAAGGAGGGCATTAAGGCATCCCCCATCATCCAACACGAGGTACTCAGCAAAGCTGTATAATGTGGAAGGACTCGATCATAAAGTGCACAAACCAGTAACTGTACCGGGAATGGCCAACATGCAAAGTCAAGATAACTGAGGAATGGCTGACTCAGGTTTCAACTTCCTTCGAACAAGAGCATAACGGTGTATGGTGACTGAATAAAGCCAACATAGACTCGATATACAAACTGGGACATCTCTGTGACACAGGAGGCATCAACAGAGACTCCATAGGGACTGAAAGCTTAACCAGTCGGTGGAGATAAACTCAGATAAACGAGTACAGCTCCTAAAGTCAAACTATAACCCAACCAATGGATGTGATATACAGTGCTCTGTTCGAAGGCGACACGACTCGACAGCTGCCAAAGATAACATCTTTCCTTGTCCGACTTTTTGGTTTTTTTATTTTTTTGGACTTTTTCAGTTATTTGAAAATCTTGAAAAAAGAATAAACTATCTTTATAGTTACAAACTAGGAGAAGACGAGTGTCATAAGGGCAAACAAACTAGTTTCAAGCAGTGGAACATACCTATGCTCAATGCAAGGATACATGTGTAGCATATCGACACTTAGGGGAAAATCCCCTCCCGGTAAAAAGGGAATCAAGTTGCGAAGGATATAAAAAATGGCTCTGCATGGCTAGACATGAGACAAGCTCGGGCTATATGGCTGAAACGCAATGTCAGGAGAGCCGGCATAAAGCTCAATAAGGCAGGAAAAGCTCATGATAATGCATTCACAACTTGACATGAGGGAGTCTTGAGGGAAATAGGCCAGCATAAGATCAAGAGGAGTATGAGGCTCTTGCGCAATGTCATGGCAGTACTATACAACGGACTCCCAGACCTAAGAGAGGACTCACATCATGGGTACCAAATGCAAAGGGGAGTTAACTAGGACACCCATGTATAGGAAAGCTCTACCATTCACATAGTACCACTTCTAACAGCAGCATGAAGGTTCCGTGATACCATGGAATGGGTTCGTACCTAAGGTTAAGATGGAACGGTCATAAGGCAATGCATAAGTGCAAGCGGATGTGATATACTAACCTATATGTCAGTTTAGACATAATACCTGTGATAGGAATGAATGGGTCGAAACCTCGGAGAGAGTGTACAATAACTGGACCCTGCATGACAACCATATTAGTTCAACACAACCCAAAATAGTCAATAAAGAATCCAGACTATAGGATATAGGGAGGAATGATCATGACAACAGCACCCAAAGGAAACAATGCGGTGAACGATGAGACATAAAAAGGAAACTAAGGTGTAGACCCAACGTTCACGCATACACTACCACCCCAGTGAGGGTGACCACTGGTGTAAAGACCGAGCGAAGGGAAAAAATCCTCCACAAATGGAGTAGAGGATGGAAGATGACCATTCCCAAATCTATGAGCATGGTAAGGGGCTGTGATGCCCCCAAGTCTGACACCAGGGTCCGTACTAGGACCAAGACGGGTGATAGGATACCAGGCATGCTAAAAATAAAAGGACCTAAACTCAAGAGAGCATAAATATACTCAAGTAACCATGATCCCAAAGGCCAACTAGCGCACAAAGAGCACACTCCTAAGAAAATCTACAGCCAAAATACAAGCAAACCAAGGGGAGGATATGTGAGCTCCCGAATGAAGCAGGTATGTCTCGCCTAGGAGAGGCTCGAAACTCCCATACACTACAAGCGGAGGTAAGTAACCAATTATAGTGGCCCTCGGCTTCAACGCATATAGCGACTGTGCTGTCCGACCTCTACCTGGTCGGGACACCTGCAGAATAACCTCTACAAGTACCCCCTTAATATCCTACATAAGGCAACTAAGGTCACCTCAATATAATCAATGCTCAGGCAGACAGTCGCAGGCGGGATTGACCGTATGGGCAGGGTAGCAAGGCCCGAAACTCTTGAAAGAGCCCCCAGATACGAATATAATCCTGGAAATATCTTCGATGCTACTCAGTTATGACTAGGGGTCATCCCAATCAATAACCGCTCACATTGCCTCGTGCTTAACTCCCTTTTGAGAGGAGGATCCTGAGAACACTGGTTATACCAAGGATTTCACACACTCACCTGGATAGACACCTAGATGTTGTTATTTAGTGATCTTGGAGAATTAACTTACAATGAACTATTCCAAGATCCTAAAACCTAAGCTTGTTGGTGCACCCTAAAAAAGAAAAGAGTGTAATTCATTTTATTTAGCGTTGATTTTAGTTGGCTGTAATTACTCAAAGGAAAATGGTCGTGCAACTAGTGATATGAAGACTCGGCAGTGAAATAAAAGTGCACACCATAACAAACAATGCTAAGTGCAATCTTTGTCAAATGAAAAATAGGGTATGCCACTACATGAGATGCATAAATATATATTCCTTTCCGAATGCCAATGCAATCCTTCCTATATGAAATCCTAAACACAACTCTCATCCAAGCAATCCAATGCAAGTACCTCCTCAAATCCATATCTAAGATGCAACTAAGAGTGCAACTACTTTGTATTTTTCAATATAAAAGAATGAAAAATGAAATAAAAGTCATCTAAAACTCTCAGTCTCTGTAGCAAATATAAAAGACAAGCCCAACAAGACACCAAGACAAAAAGAGTAATGCACTAATGACAAAACAAAAAAGAAAAATGACTAAAACTACTTTCAAAGAAAAATCAATGAAAAAACGGTCTCTGGTCACAAAAGAAGCATCCATCAGACAACATCAGACCCAAGGAAGACCCAACCACACTCACAACCCACCCAGCAACTTCCCATAACATCAAACTCACCAAAAGGGAGGATGTACGCGACTGTATAAAGAACAGCTGCGTATGTACGCAACTTTTGGCCAAAAATCCGCGTATGTATGCGAATTTTGGACAAAAACCCGCGTATACAGAGAAGGCAGTGGTAAAAAGCAGGCCAAGGCCAAACCAGTAAAGGGGAGTGTCAATGGACAAACATACTATAAAATGCGACATAGAAACAGGGAGAAACCAAGAGAAAGTCAATAATATCAAGCCCATTGTGCACACAAACCCCAAATAAAAACAAGGAACATCCCCAGCGGAGTCACCAATTCTGTTATGGAGAGAAATTCCTATGGCTTGGGGTACCACAACAGACAGCTAGACTCTAGAAATCAATCTTTCCCAATATGCAATAGAAATAAAATGTCTAACACTAAAGGATCAGACCTCGTACCTTATTCCGGACGGTTGAAGTAGATCCCAGTTGAGCTTTCAAATCTTCAGCTTGAATTGCTATATTACTTCCTCAACAACAAGTAAACAATACAAGCATTCTATATATCATGGTGTTAGATCTATTCTAGCATATATAATCAATAATGTAAAAGCATTTGAAATAATCCCATGGATAAAATATACATTCAAATACACATCATTGGACAGGAAAAGATATTTCTATTAATATAAATCAGAGATTACAAGATACAACCTCTAACGACACGTCTGCGAACCGGAGAAACTGAATCCCCCACTTGGGCCTCCACCACTTCAATCCTCCATCTCTCGATAGCAAGCTCACAAGCAAAGGGTAAGCTTGGGAAGAACACAAAAGTGCTCGAAGGGACAAAGGGATGCAGACTCAAGCATAAGTTCCGGCAACAATGGACTATAGTTTCGTTGCTCTCAATTCTCTCTTATGCCTTCAATGTACCAAGGGGTTCCTTATATAGCTTTTCAAAGGGGTAATGAAAGGTCGAATCCGAGCGATCTCAAGGCATAGGGAAGGCCAGGAGTCAGATGAGTCGGATCCATGTCAAGGAAAACTCCAAAAGGATTTGGATTATGCACAGATCCCGATGTACACAATTTTAGTGGTCAAACCCGCCTATGTACGCGCTTATAAGGTTAAAAGTCACGTATAGCATTTTTATGTGTTTTTAGGGATGATCAAGGAAACATCAAAGGACAAAAAATGGTCCATAGGGGCTAAGGAGTCTGCAGCGGGACAGGGGAAGGCCATACAAAGTGTGATTCACTTGGAGTGGTGAAATCTGCTATAACATCCATGAAAATAAGGAAAAGAGGAAAACCACATGGGAACAAAACCTCTCCTAAAAATTGGACATGGGGCCAAAGATATGAAGGTGAATGATAGCTATCACCATGTATCACTCAATCCAAGTAGTGATCTCAAGTAAGTGAAGGTCTTCTATGTGAAGCACTTGGTGAAAACATTAGTGGTTTGCTCAGCAGAAGGGAAATAATGCAAGGCTATCACCTGATCATGCACCAAGCCCCGAATGTAGTGCATATGAATCTCTATGTGTTTGGTCCTTTGTCTCTGTACAGGATCCATGGAAATATTGATTTCACTTTGATTGTCACACCAAATAACGGTGGGTGAATCAAGTGCAACACCAAGTTCCTGAAGAGTGCCTTGTAACCACACACATTGTGTAGAGGCATTCACTGCTCCTCTGTACTCCGCCTCAGCTGAAGAAATGGAAATAGTGTGTTGTTTCTTACTTGACCAACATACAGGACCATTGGAAATCATGAATACAAAAATTGAAGTGGAATTTCTGTCATTGGAATCACCATCCCAATCAAAATAATAAAAATCCTACTAGTTCTAGTGGAGAACTAGCATCATAGTGTACCTCAAAGTTCCTGGTGCGTTATACACACTAAAGGATACTCTTCGATTCCTTCCAATGGATGTCATGAGGCTGCTGCATATATCTATATACAACACCTACAACATATGCTAAATCAGTTCTAGAATGAGTAAGATACAATAAACTCTCGACTAGTTGTCTATACAATGAGCAATCCACCAATGGAGAGTCACCAACTTCACCTAGTTTGATACCAGAAAGGAATGGGAACTTGGCTGCCTTACATTCAGCCATTTTAAAATTCAATAACATGTCTGAAGCATACTTTTGTTGGATGACCTTTATCCCTGCTTCATATTGAACAATTTCCAAACCAAGAAATTGTTTTAACAAGCCAAGATCGATCATTGAAAATTCACCGTGGAAAGATGCTTTAATTGACCCAATTTATTTGGTGCATCTACCTGTAATAAAAAGGTAATCAACATACAGTACAATGACCTGCAATACATCACCAATATGCTGCAAATAAACATTAGGTTCATACTTGCATCTAACAAAACCAAGTGAAAGCATAAAATTGTCCATCTTGGCATACCAAGCCCTTGAGGCTTGATTGAGGCCATAGAGTGAATTATTTAACCTGCATAGAAGGGAAGGATCCTCTTGGAAACCTTTAGGTTTCTGCATGTATATCTCTTCATTTAGCTCACCATGAAGAAATGCACTTTTGACATCCATGTGGTGAACCTCCCAACACTTACTAGCAGCAATGGCTAAAACTAGCCTGATAGAGTCCATCTTTGTAGCCGATGCAAATGTCTCTGTATAGTCCACTCCTTGGACATGCGAGAAGCCATTAGAAACTAATTTGGGCTTATATTTTATATCAGACCCATCAGCAAAAACTTTGGTCCTATAGACCCACTTGCATTGCACAAGCTTCATCTTCGGAGACAAAGGAACCAATTCCCAAGTCTCATTTTCTTGTAGAGAGTTGAAATCTTCTTGCATGGATGATTGCCATCTTGGGTCATAAGATGCTTCCTAATATGATTGTGGATCAGATACAAGCAGCATATATAAATGCTCAGAAAGACTCAATTCATTTTCAAAATAAGCACTTTGGAATTGTGATCTAGTCTTCCTAGGATCTAGAGGATTGTCTGCTAGATCCCCAGCAGCTACTATGGTTTTCTCTGCCCACTTGGGCCTTGAGGGTGAGTCATGTTCATAAACATAATATCAGCCATCTCGGAATCCAAAATATCAGAAATATCAAAAAGGGAGTCATCACTTACATCATCTAGTGTTAAGGGGAAGAGCATTCCCCTAGTGCTAGTTCAAAATCTGGAATAATTTCTTCTTCGAATTGCACACTTCTTTGAAAGTATTTTGTCTGGATGGATCAAAGAGCTTGTATCCCTTTATATCTTCATCATATCCCACCATGATGCATTCCTTGCTTTGTGGCTACAAGGCCTTTCTCTTTTCTGAAGGAATTCGAGCCCATGCCCTTGAGCCAAAAATCCTGAAATGTGAAATATTTCGCTTGTGACCAAACCAAGCCTCATATGGTGTTTTTTCACTCACTGATTTGTGAAGAGCCATGTTTTGAATGTATGCAACACAATTAATGGATCCACCCCATAGCTTAAGACTCAAATCCTTAGCCTCAATCATACATGTAGCCATCTCCTGGGTCACCCTATTCTTCCTCTCTGCCACACCATTTTGTTGTGGTGTGTAGGGGACCGAATGCTGCATTTAGATGCCACATTACTCACACAAGTGCTGCAAATTCTTGTTCACATACTCTTTACCATTATTAGTACAAAGGATTTTGATCTTGTTCCCACTTTGATTCTTAACCAAGGCCTTCCAAATTTTTAGAGTCTCAAAGACTTCAGATTTGAGCTTAAGGAAATAGACCCAACAAAACCTTGAGAAATAATCTATGAAAGTGGGAACATACCTTGATCCTCCATAGGAGGGATTGGGAAGAGGAGCAATGAGATCTGAATGCACCAACCCAAGCACTTGTGTAGCTCTCCTTGCCTTCCCTTTCTCATAGTTTCATTCTCGATGCTTGCCCACCACACAACCAATGCATGCACCATTGGAGGTCTTGATAGGAGGAAGCCCTTCTACCATGCCATCATTATTCAATGCCTAGAGGTATTTGTAGTTCATATGGCCAAATCTATCATGCTACGGCTTGTTGGTTTCATTAGCATGAGACAGAAGGGCTTGTTCACTGGAGTTTGGAAGAAATTTGGATAATTTGTACATCCTATCTTGGTGATTAGCATACCCCAATGCCACCACTTTGTTGGAGGATATTTCAGCTATCTCAACCTCATATGGAGTAAATGTTACTCTCTTCGCTTCTCCAATATGTGTCATTTGGTACACTGTTAGTAGGTTCACTGCCAAGCCTGGTACAACTAGGACATTATTAAAATAGCCATCTTCAAGATCGATCCTACCAACTCCCTTGGCTTGGATCTCTGAATCATCACCCATTCGAACAGTTGGTTCATTGTCTAAATACATGGATGTGAAGAAATCTATGATAGAGGCCATGTGCCTTAATGCTCCCAAATCAATGATGAAGGTGGAAGAGTCTGAAGAACCAGCAACCAATGCATGGCACCTCTCTTTGTTGTCAGAACCTGAACTTCCATCCTTCTTCCTTGTGCCCTCTGGGACTAGGATATTGTTCTTCTCCAACAGTTTCACCATCATATCTATTTTTTTCTTCATGCATGCACTCTCTGGACTCCATCCCTTGTGGCACTAAATGTATTTGGTCTTCTCCTTGCTCTTCTTGTCCTTATCCTTGCAAGGATTCAGACCCCCATCGGGAATTTTGGGTATGTCTTGTTTCTTCTTATCTAGATGTTTTGAATCCTTGGCTTTCTTCTTGCCTTTGGATGCATTCGAAACCCTTGCAACAAGAGCTTGGTCCTTGCTTTCTTTGATGGTGCCCATCTGCACTAGCTTATCTTGCTCGTGGGTCAAAGACTCCATGAAGATTGCTAGTAATGGCATTTGCCAATTTCGAGTTGTGAGCTTGCTTGAGTGAAATGTGATAACAAACACATAATACTCAGGCCCTAACTTTGAAAGAATAGACAATATGAGTTGGTCTTCTTTATTGTCAATGCCACACAGTTTGAGTTGAAGCACCAAAGACTTGAATTTGGTGAAGAAATCTTGGATGGTCTCATAATGCGTTGGGCTCAAGGTGATGAGCTCATTTTTGAGCTGGTGACCCCTCATCTCATCAGTATTCCCAAAGAGAGCTTTAAGCCTGAGCCAAACTTCATTTGGGGTAGCTAGACTGTCAACATGAAACAAGAGTTCTCTCGAAATGTTGAGACAAAGCATTCCAAATGCTTCATGAAGTCTATTCAAATACTTCGATTTCTCTACTACAAAATTTGGTTTGACCTATGTCCCCATGGTGACCCTATAGAGACCCTTGGACCTTAGCTGGATAACCATATCATCCTTCCATTTGAAGTATTGAATGGTGTTAGCAAGACATGAGTTTCCTCCATCTCTTCTTGCGCTAGTGGTGAAAATTGTTGAATGTACCTACAATGAAAACTCACAAATTTATGTGGAGAATCAAACACACTAAATTTGATTTACAGCTTCAATCAACTATGATCCCATGTGAGAATTGATTCACAGCTGGATCTAGAATCCAATAAACTCTCACAATTCTTTGTAGTTTGCAAAATAAACACAAAATAGCTTAAAAGACTGAAATTGCATTCACACATGAAGTTAATAGTGGATATTATTAACACGGTCTAACATGTAAATATGTTTAGAACATATATATATTACATTTGGGAAAAATCGTGAGGCTTAGGAAGCCATTTGGGAGTGCACATGTGTCATAACTAGATTTGACCTCCATTCCCCCCTACGTGGACCAATTACCTCTCGAATCACCCCAAACAATCACGAAACCTGGTGTGAACATTGGTGTGGCATGTTGGAGCATAAATGGGTCTATGACAAGCGTGGGTGAGAAGCATAGGTGTGGGATCTACTCAAGGTGAACAATAAATGCACAAGAGGGGCCAACATAGTCTAAAAACATCACTAGCGCCCCTAGTCAACCCAAAATCCACAAAAAGAGGAATGGGAGCACTCCAAGAGACCAAGAGTCAATAATGAGGGTGCACATGTTCCAGGTTGACCAAGATAGAGCACTGGTGTGTATGTGAATGGGATAAAATAACCAGTCTACTTGCTAGACCAATTTCCCTAAGTCTAAACCATAGCAATCAATGCATAGAAGCAAAATAATTTGTCTAAGATCTAAACTAAGGTACAAAGGATGGATTACTGTTCTAACATATACCGATTTAGTTAATGGAACTGGGTAAATGAAGCCAGCTTTGAGTAGCTTCTCTACTTCTACCTTGATAGTGGATTCCTTGCGGGTATTCACCGCTCTTGAGCGTTGCCAAATAGGCTTAGCATTAGGATAATTTTTATTTCATGTTCGACAATGTGGGGTCCTATCCCTGGAATTTCCTTGTAAGACCAAGCAAATATATTGCAGAATTACGTAAATTACTTGGTGTAAGTTTGAGTTTCCTCTAAAGAGAAATCTGCACCAATGTAAATGTTTTCCACTTTGATAGGGGTCTGAGAAATGTTGATAGCAATCATAGGAAATATGTTCTCCATGTTCCCTTTGGTGTATATACCATGTGTATCTAACAAGACCACAGGGTGACCAACTTTCTTGCATAAGTCCAACCGAAACTCATCATGCTCAATCTGTTCAATCTCTGGGAGTAAGTAAGATCGATGATGCATGTCTTCCTAAGATCGTTTCAGACCATACATTTCCTCAATAATGATTCTTTTGAAGGTAAAGTGTTGTTAAGGAAATCATGTGAGCATGACGAATTGGCCACCCAAGCGACCGATAATGGGAGACCTTCCTCTTCCGTCTGCGAAGAGGAAATATCAGGGTCTGCAATGGTATCTAATACAACTTGGTAAGAAATCTTAGCTGCAGAAAATAGCTTATCCACTTCAATGGGTTAACTCCCTTCACACGATTCAACTAGATAAGGGAGAGTTCAGGGATCACTCAAATACAAAGTATGAAATAAGACCAGACTTAATGGCGATAAAGATCCATCGAAAGTGGAATCGATAGACAAGATGGGTGCCGAAAAGTTAAAGGTTCCCATAAGCGAAGGATACATCCCAACACCAATGTTCTTAGTTGTCGACTAAGAATTATTAATAACCAGGACTGTAGATCCCAATAATGTAGTGGAACTAGAATTAGTAAAAGATAGTTGATTGACCGTCATAATTATACCTTCATGGGGAAATCATACTACGCAAAACACAGACGAGGTGACTGCCTTCATGGCATAAATCTAATTCCTACCTAGCAACAAATTATAGTCAATGGCCACATCAACAATATCGACCTCGACCAACATAGTCTTCCCCCCAAATTGGACCTAAAGAGAATGAATAACTCCATGTGGTATAAACGAGCATCCATCAAATGTCGCCACCATGGTCAAAGCCTGTGATAACTGAGGATATCCAAGGCCCTTCCAACAAGACAAAGACATCACTGATGTCGAAGGGCCTTCATCAATACCGTATGTTTGATGGTCTTCTTCAGACACTCCATGTGGACTTTGAAAGCCACATGGCAAGGAAAATGAGGTTGGACATCAACCGTCTCAAACTTGATCATGCTCAGGCTACTTAAAACAAGAGATCCCAAAGCAGACAACATGTTGTTCATCTACAAATGACATGTCTGTAGCACCTCTATAGTTGAAATCACGCATGGTGTTAGGTCCAGATCCTCCACGATAGAATAGTTTTGGGAGGCTCGGGAATTAGGATTTTGCGTCTAGCACTTAAGGGCTCCTTTTGGAATGTGTCACGTATAGACTAAAGCTTATCAATATTTAGAGATCTCTCCGTAGGTGGAGGCTCTTTCCCCAAATTCAGTTGCAAAGGACTGTAATCATGTGAATGGGTAGCAACATGAACAACTGACATAATATTGATACAATCATGACCACAATCATGGGTTGGAGGATTTTGAGTTCCACCAGACCCACTTATGGTTGTCATAGCACTCGAAACCATGTTTTGATTCTGAGGAAGATGATTAGTCAACACAACTAGGATTTGTGCAATGAAATCTGAGGCTTCATCAATCCTAGGGCACAAGTGACTAAGGATGTCCTGAACACAAAGCTTACAATTAAATTTGACCTTGCATTTGGGATTCTTTTCCCCACCATCATTCCCATTGGTCTTGTCATGATTAGATTTTTCTTTCTTATTCCCACCTTTCGATTTTTCTTCTATTTTTTCTTGTTTTGTCTGGGTTGTTTGTTACCCTTTTGGTTCAACAACTGCACAAAGTGTACATCCACTAACTCAATGGGAGTGGAGAAAGAAATAGCTTGTCTTGCTGCAAACTAGTTAAGAGACAAATTTTTCATTTGGTTTGTCACCCATTCTATAGCCTTAGCACTCACAGATCCCACAATGACATTAGCATGCATCCCGGGTTTCTGCTTGGGATCATGATTTGATCTTGGTGCATAGGGATAATCTCCTACAAAATCCCAAACTGAACATAAATCAAGTCCAATTGATGGAATCTAAAAATGGATTGTTCCTCAATGGATTCTGTTATAACTAGATTTTGTTCTTAGTTTATCTGTTCTTTTTGTCCTAATTTTCAACCACTGGTTTAAAATGATTTTACATTTTATGTTGATTTTAAGAACTTTTGACAATCAGTAATTTTTGTTGGATTTAATGCTTTTAATGGTTGATTTATTTCATTAATTTAATTTTAAGGTTTGTCTTTTGGGATTATTAATTAGTATGTATATCTTTAAAATTTCAAAAACTTATAATAAAAGTTTATTCCAAGTTTTCTTTATAATCTAACCCTCATTTTTTAGTCCTTTGTCAAATATTTTCATGAGGAGATTCCTGAACCAGCTCTATTTTTCCTGTTTTTGTCATCATCTCTCGGAGCATATTGCGAGGTGATGGAAATGAATTCTAGAAAACCAAAAGAGGTTTTTTTTCCACAACAAATTCATTCACAAAAACCTCTCTCAGTTTTGCAACAATTGTTATCATTTGAGAGATTCGAATTCATCTTTGTGGCCTATTTTCAGGGTTTGAATTATTTAATAATTTCTTGTTTTAGTCACAAATTTCCAACATGTATTCCAATCAATTGAAGTAAATTTTTTAAAAACCAAGAGAGGTTTTTGTTCATAACAGACTCGTTTAAAACAACCTCTCTTAGTGTTTGCACAGGTGTCCTGGATCGAGAAATATGAAGGCGTCTTTGAGACCCAAATTTTGAGAAATTCATCAAATTTCCCCAAATCCGATTTGTTATTTTTGCGTTAATTGTCTTTAAATATTTTGAGTTATCATGTAACTAATTGATGTAACTATTTCAAATTTTGACCTAGAAGGTAGTTATGGAACTACTTTACCTTTGTAATGATAAAAGGAAGACAAACATACAGTTTTATGTTGGAATTCTCACTTAAGGAGAGGCTTTTGGAGCTTTGATATCTCAAGCTAGCATTTATAACTCTTATGTAAGTGGATGATTGATATTGATTATATATAAACTAATAAGGCTTTTTACCTGTCATGCTGTTTCATTTCTGATCTGGTTGATTGTTCAGTCTGCAATTTCATTTATTGTTTAAAGTTTTTATTCATGTAAATGCTTGTAGCCTGTGGGTGGAATTAGTATTTCATGTGTAATGTTTATGGTTTATTAGGATGTGTTTGATCCCCAGTTTATCTAACTTGTGCATGATTCAGTTCTGTATTAACTTGTGAATGTTTATTACCTTCTTGCTTATGAAGTTTTAAACCAAAACCCTAAAATACCAATTTTATTCTATTTCTTTTTGAGATTATGTTAGCTTGTTCTTGTGGTAGTCTAGGAACAATTTCTAGCACTAACAGATTCCATGGATGTTGAAACATCCTTCGCAGTATACGACAACGAAGACTTAAGGAACCACTCCAATAAAACCTTAAGTGGAATGTTGGCCTTAATCAACCTCTTTATTCTATGCCACTCTTAAATATTATCAAAGATGTGAGTATACTTATCTTTCCAAAATTTCGACAAAATATTAATGTAGGCATCATAATAGACTATAAGTTGAAAGTGGTTAAGAAAGACCAAGGCCAAATCATTAAAACTCTGGTATGTTCCCTCAGGAAGCTCGATGTACCATTTTGCGGCAGGACCCGTAAGGGTGCATTGAAATAGTCTCAAACAAATAGAATCATGGTTCAATGATTTCGATGAGCACCAATGGTAAAAGGTAGTGACGTGATCACTTGAATCCTCACCCTTATTTCCTTCAAACTTTGAGGCGTCTAAAGGAAGCTTAGCGGAGACTAGGATCCATGTTGGGTCGTGACACACCAGATCATTAGTAAGTCTAGAAAGGTATTGCAAGTTAAATGTAGCCAAAAAGGGGGTCCTAGGTTATGACATATGGGTCCATGCCCCATAGAAATACTGATTTTGAGGTAAAGCGCCCGTAGGCGTCGGATTCGAGACCAGAGGTGCGGTTGGATTCTGGTAAAGACCATGTCCCTAGCCAATAGGATAGTACCCTTTTCTAAATTGGTTTATGTAAGGTAGGATAGGGATTTGCATAATAGGTACCCTTTGATATTTTAACACGATATTACCAGGATTGCCCATTCAATGGGAGACATTGCCCCTAAATGAAGGAGGAGGCACATACCCACCTGACGAAGAAAACCCAGAGGAAGCAACTCCGGACAAGGGGAGACCCATACCAAAAGAGACATTCCCTCCCAAAGGGACAATCAAACTCAAAGGATGACTCGATATTAAAAAATGTGTTTGTAGCAACCGACATACTAGACGTGGGCCAGGAGGATGGGATGTTAAAAGTCATACCACCACTTGAATTCCCACCCACACTCACAAAAGGATTACCATGAGAACTAGGGGATGATGAAGGGAGGTGGAATCCCCCAACATAAGGAATAGAAGGAGGGATGTGACCACCTACACACTAATACACAATATAGGGGGCTGACGTGCCCCCAAGCCCTACATCAGAAGTAGCACTAGAAACCGGAATGGAGGATGATGTTAGGATTATTAATCCTCCCTTGTCCAATTTGATCATATGTCTAAATCGGGAGTCCATCCAGTCTATTTATAATCATTAACACCATTGGGTCCACTTGGTCTAATTGGGGCACATGTTTCAGTTACTAAAGTGTCAGGAACACTAATTGAGGCTCACTGCCACTGATTTCACTTGATAGCATCAGTTTAGGAGCCTCCTAGACCAATCCCTACAATTTAGGAGCCACGGGGAGTGCCGAAACCAACCAAAGTCAGTTCAGTTCAGTTGATGACTGGTTAAGTTGAGTTAGGAGTCAGTTACATTCAGTTCTAGTCCTCTACATTCAGTTAGCGCTAGGTTTGCATGGCTGCACTAAGGAGGGGCGCATTTCTCATCTACCACAGTCAGTTAGCCTCAGTCAATACTGAATGTAACACTTGAGTTGTGTTTTAGAACTCCGATGAACTCCGGTTATGGTTTAGACAAGGTTAGTTAACTATTGAGTCCTTCGACAGTGATTTAGACAAGGTCTTAGTTACCTACAGTCAAGTACAGTCTAATCAATTCGAATTTCCTCATGTGGATTCGAATTGCATGTGGCTATTTAAGCCATTGTACTTCATTGTAATTATTATCTAATTACTCTTTGATTAATGAAAAGCATTCACAGCTGCAAGCCATTTTTTCACTGTTTCATTCTTCAATAACTGAGTAAATTGTATGACCTATCATGTGAGTTGTGTGTTTGTCCACAGATCTATGTGCTCAATTTAATATGGTATCAGAGCCTCGGTAGACAAGGCACTTCTCCTCCTCAGATCTCCTACTGGATCATTTTTTTGAGCAAAATTGCTCCTTCCAGCACTGCACCAGAAGCGGAGAATTTACCACTTAATACCCCAAGCAAAGGAATTGTTGATCAATCTTGCTTGATTAACTAAGCTGGGTGTGAAGAAAATTCCAAAAGTGCAGGCCGTCCGACTTTACAGTGGCCTTTTTTTGTTTTGCAGGTACAAATTCGAAATGAATTCATCAGTTCCTCTTCTCACCCGATCCTCAGACTATTATGAATGGAAGGTGAAGATGATTATATTTCTGAATAGACAACATCTCTTTTGGGTGTCTGATGGATTTGGTAGAAATTCTTTTGAGAGTGAAAATGACTGGCAAAATGCAAAGGATGCAGCTTTTGAAATAATGAAACTGGCTCTTTCTCCTAGCTTGCACTACCTCAGTAGATCTATTAAAGATCCACAGAAACTCTGGACAAGATTCAGCATAACCTTTGGAATGATTTATGAGGATCATAATAGCACTTTAGAGAGCACATTCAGCACCATAAGCATCCTTGATCCCAAAATCTCGGCCTCCACTCTCTCTGATGAAGTTGTTCAAGATGAAGAAGAAGCAGAAGCTTCTACATAGTCGATTCGAATTGAAGACAGTCTCCATGCAGTGACTCCTTCTCCTGATGCTCCGGAAGTTCATGAGATCTCTGATATCTCATCTTCTCATATTGCTGAAACAGAAGAAGAAATTCGAATCTCTGATATTGAAGAAAAATTCTGCTGCACTTCCGTGCAAACATCCACCGGTGATTTTCCTTTGAATTCTATGCAAAATTTACTAGTAATTGCTTCCGAAAGTGAAGAGAAATTTGATTTTTCTCCCTCTAATGTTGCTGCTGGTGTGCAAATATGTGATACCATGGATATTTTGAAAGAAATATCAGATTACCAAAGTGATCCATTCACTCCCCATGATCTAGTTTTTCCAGCAAATTCCTGCAGGATTGCATGCACCAAAATTCAAAATTTTGAAGAAGAAGAAAGTTGTGCATCCACCGTCTCGGTTAACCATTTATTTGAATCTGATATTAACCTTAATGGATCTGATATGATCTTATTTAGATCTGATCTGATATTGCTTGGTTTAATATATCAAATTCATAATCTTCCAGTACCGCTTGTAGTTGTTCTCATCAACGGTGTGAAAAAACAAGTACTGCAAGTCTCCTACAAAACTGATGCTGGGGATTTGATTTCATTTCACAGTTTTGGATCTATTTTGAACCTGTTTAGATCTAATTTACTTTCTAATCTGATATTATTTGGTTCATATTTTAAACTTCAAAAGCTTTCAGTCATGCTTGTAGCTGCTCTTACCAATTCCGGTGTGAAAAATCAAGTACCGCACTTTCTCTTCAAAACTGTTGATTGGGATTTGGTGTTAGTTTCCTCATATGAGGTTGCTGATATTTTATTATGTGATTCATTAGCTATTTCAGAAGCTATATTAGACTATGGAGCTCAAGCATTTTCTCTCAATAGTCCCAGTGCTTCTTTACCACTGATCACATGCTCATCTCCTCACAGAACTAGTAAAGAGGAAGATTTTCTGCATCCGCCTGGACACTTGCTCCTAACACTTGGGGTTGTTCTTACCACTCATGGTTTGTTGTTCATGGCTGCAACATATCAGTTTCTTGAGTGTTCCTCACATGTTCTGAATCCTCAAGAACCTTTTCTCACTTATCAGTTGACTTCAGTTGCTCTACATGGGTCCAATCTTCATCCGGCAGCTGTCTATATTTCTGATTTAGTTGAGCATATCATTCTTCTTCCAAAGAGGAAGATTCCTTTAGACATTATGATGGAGAGGTTCACATGCTAGGCGCCAAGATACCTGTGCACAGAAGAACCAGATTTATCCTGATTCTACCTGCTTAATTAGAAGGGGGTTTTCTCCCATGTGGTTTTTCCCAGCACCTTGTTTTTTAGCAGTTACTTTACTTTAATTAATGTAATGGGTTACCTATGGTCTTAGTTACCAGGGCCCACAGATTGTCCAAGTTAGAATTCAAGGGGGGTGTTAGGATTATTAATCCTCCCTTGTCCAATTTCGTCATATGTCTAAATCGGGAGTCCATCCAATCTATTTATAGTCATTAACACCATTGGGTCCACTTGGCCTAATTGGGGCACATGTTTCAGTTACTAAAGTGTGGGGAACACTAATTAAGGCTCACTGCCACTGATTGCACTTGATTGCATCAGTGTAGGAGCCTCCTAGGCCAATCCCTACAATTTAGGAGCCACTAGGAGTGTTGAAACCAACCAAGGTCAGTTCAGTACATTTGATGATTGGTTAAGCTGAGTTCGAAGTTAGTTCTAGTCCTCTACATTCAATTAGTGCTAGGTTTGCATGGCTGCACTAAGGAGGGGTGCATTTCTCACCTACCATATTCAGTTAGCCTCAGTCAACACTGAATGTAACACTTGGGTTGTGTTTTAGAACTCCGATGAACTCCGGTTATGGTTTAGACAAGGTCAGTTAACTATGGAGTCCTTCGACAGTGATTTAGACAAGGTCTTAGTTACCTACAGTCAATTAGAGTCTAATCAATTCGAATTTCCTCATGTGGATTCGAATTGCATGTGGCTATTTAAGCCATTGTACTTCATTGTAATTATTATCTAATTACTCTTTGATTAATGAAAAGCATTCACAGCTGCAAACCATTTTTGCACTGTTTCATTCTTCAATAACTAAGTAAATTGTGTGATCTATCATGTGAGTTGTGTGTTTGTCCACGGATCTATGTGCTCAATTTAATAGATGAGGTATTTGACAATATGTTTAGCATGCCAAACGTAAAAGGGTTGGTGGAAAATGGAACTGAATGAGCATCCATTCTTGCAAACCTTAAAGAGGGAGTGGACACCTGATCTAACGACCTAGGGAAATAAAAAGGATTCGAACTTATATGTGTAGGTGAAGTAGCATCATGAGAACTAGTAAACACAGGGTTCCTAGGGACCCATGAGGTAGCCGAAAAGGGAGTCCCATGGACTCTCCACCCTAAGGCTAACAAAGGTGTCATAGGGAACTATAATGTCTCAGAAGAAGCGCTCGTGGTCAAAATTCTTAGGAGATCTCTATGTGATAGAGAAAGACCATCGGTATTACATATATGCCTCTTGTAGAGAGGTTGTAAAGGGTTGCTATGTGGTAAGCCTACTAAATGACGAGAATGGAAGAAAATCCGAAACTCAATCCATGATGAATCTAAAGAAAAAGTATCAAATAACAACGATTCCTAAATCTAACTAACGACCATAGAGCACACCTCTAAAGAAACTAGGATAAATGCACAAAAGAAAGGAATATGGATAAATGATCTCTCGATACATAGCATGTATGTCTCACCTAGGAGAGGCCTAAGACTTCCATACAATACAAGAGGAGGAGCATGACCAGTTATAGAGGCCCTCGGCTTCAATGCGTAAAGCGATTGTGTTGTCCGACCACTAGCTGACCAAGGCATTCACAAAATAACCCTTGCAATTATCGCCTAAGACACCTAGGAAAATCAACTACGGTCACCTCAATATAATCAATGCTCAGGTGGACAGTCGCGGGAAGAATCCACCGTATGGGCAGGTTAGTTGATCACAAAGCTTGAAAGCACTAAAGGTACCTCAAGAGCCCCGAGATATGAATAGAGTCCTGGAAATATCTCTAATTCTAATAGAAGGTATTGGAGGGCTATCTCCACAACCAACATTCATGTTACCTCGTGATTGAATCCCATGTAAGAGGAGCTTCTTGAGAACACCAATTATATCAAGGATTTTTCCTCTCCCTGGATAGACACCTAATTGCTTTTGTTTTATAGTCTTGGAGAAATTTACTCACGCAATCATATTCCAAAACTCTAGAACCTAAGCTTATTTGTGCACCCAATAAAATGAAATATTTCCAATCAATTTTAAGTTAAGCGTTAATTTTAGTAGGTTGTTGCTTACTCAAGAAGATATGGTCGTGCAACTAATGATATTTATGACTCAGCAAGAAAAATAAAGATGCACACCTGATAAAGATGCACACCTGAAAACATGGCTAAGTGCTAGACTTGTTTTCCAAATAAAAGAAACAATATGACACTAAATAAAATGCATAGAAAATGGTTTCTTTCTTTTAAAATGTCTATGCAATCTTTCCAATATGAAGCCTAGACTAATACCATTCCAAGTAAAAATGCGAATGTAAGTACTCTTTCAATGCAAAATGAAAATAAACATGCAAAGATGCAAATATTTTTTGTATTTTGAATATAAATGAATGAAAATGCAAAATGGAATCACAAAACTCTCAAACATTGCAGCAAGTATAAAGAGACAAGCCAAGCAAGACATTAACAAGCCATGACTCATGCACTAAAAGAAAAACCAAAAATGGAAAAATGGCAAGAACAAATTTTCTAAAAAAAATAATAAAAAGAGAGTTTCCATCCACTGTAAAAGAAGTCAATAGATAGTATATGGACCCAAGAAGACTTAGCAACACTCAAAATTCACCTAGCAACCATTCCAATCAAGATATAAGCCAAAAATCGAAATGTACATGATTGTTCAAAAAACATTAGTGTATGTATGTGACTAATACAAAGACAGCCCACGTCTACACGCGACTGTCAGCATTGTGACCCACGTATATCAAGTGGAAGGGGGAAAACAATAGTGAAGCCAACAACTCAGAGAGACTGTCAAATAATGAATGTAGGAATAAGAGCAACATAGAAACTCAAATAAACATAGAGAAATTCAAGCAAAACCGCACACAAAACACCCCAACGAAAAGGATACTTCACCAATGGAGTCACCAATTCCATTACAGAGAAAATATACCTGCTTAGGGTAGACCACAACAAACGGAGTGACACCTGAAATCAACTCTAATCTTAAGTATGGCATATGAATTTAAAATGATAACAACAAAATATAGGGCACATACCTGAACCAGATGTTCGAAGAAGACCACCATTGAGCTTACAATCCAATGATTGCTACCTACAACGTGTCCTCAACAACAAATGTATCCAAGAATATAATATATATGTAAAATGTTAGCATCTACTTTAACATAATAAATTGAACATGTATAAAGCAAATATACCCATGGAAATTAACGTAAACATTTGCACGTGAATTTAGACAAAAAAAGTATTTCTATTAATTCAAAAACATAAGTACAAAGTGACAACTTCTGTCAGCAACTTGTCAGTACCGAGAAACCAAGTTCCTCCACCACTTCAATCCTCCATGCAAAGGAAAGCTCACAAAGACAATGGAGAGCTTGGGAGATGAACATAAATGGTTCAATCAATAAGGATAAAGAGACAGACTCAAGGCAATGGCAATGGGGCAAAATTTCACTATAGTTTCATTACTCTCAAAGTTTCTCCTCCTCCAATGCTTCACAATGGCTCAATATATAGCCCTCAAATAGGAAATGGAGGGTCAAATCGAAGCATTTTCCAGCATATGGAAGGTCAAGAATTGTAACCACTGTGACTTGGCATGGAAAATCTGAAATGTTTTTAATTTTGAGCAAAAAATTCGATATATTCGAGTGATAGTGGAGCAAGATGCATATACAAAAGTTGTGTAATTAGTGACCAACGTGTTTCAACAAAACTGAGGTTTTTAAGGTTCCACTAAAGCATCAGGAGTACTTGACCAAGGGGGATGTAATGAGTCTACAGAGGGACAAAGGTAGACCATCAAGGCATAATGCATAAGCTATGGTGAATCATATTATAACAAAAACTTCATATGAATAACAAACAAATGTGATAATTTTTTGAATATATGTCTTTCTAAATTCGATGTTGGGATTTGGTCATCTAAATGTGATGTCAATGAGGGGAAGTCGTTGTTTACAAAATTTTTAAGGACAGGTAAAAAAAATAAAGCATTTGGGAACCTACTTTTATTTGTATGGTTTCTAGAGAGATGCACCACGGATAAAGAGGGAAGATACAAACAAATATGGAGAAAGTGTGGGAGGAGTTCCCATTGAAATACTCGAATAGTAATACATCAATGATTGTTGTAGAGGGTGATAATATGAAAGCACATCCATCTGAAAACTATATTTTGAGTAATCCCTTTACTGCATCGTTTGCTAGTACAGATAATGAATTGGTACATCAAATCTAGTAAGTTTTTAGTAAAATACATTAATCAATTGATATCAGAACCTTCATTGCCTCCTCCTAGAGCGACAACTATTAAATGTAACCTATCATTGTCTCTTTCAAGAGAGGGAAACATTAGATATAATCTATGAAGATTTTAAATTATTTAATGTGTTTTCTATTTTTTCGGTGACATTGGTATTTTCATCTGAATCTAATATATTATTAATTCAGTGTGATGCTTTTATTAAATCATTTGAATCTAAGAAATTTTGGGTGATGTTTGTTTTAATATTTGCAATTTAAAATCTCCATTTACATATGCATGTTTGTGATCATTAACTTTATGAACAAAGTGTTGTTGTTCTGGTTATATACATAGTCACGGTTTTTGTATGCAATCCAGATATCACTGCAAAAGAAAATATCGGTCCTGGTAGTAGAGGGATTACTCTTTGGAATTCAGATGTTATCCAACAGAGAAAAAAAATCCAAACAACCTCATTTTGTCCATAATTTCTATCATTATTATGCGTGGATGTTTAGTCCTGATATTATCAATGCTAGAAGAGAACATGTTGACATTACTCTATGGTTTTCCTCACTCGACAACATGGAAATTAAAAAAGTTCTCGATAGATTTGAATGGTTGAAGGATGAGGACTTTCTATTTATTTGGGTTCGAGAGCAATGTAAACATAGTACGATTTATAATTCCTCAATGTCTACATATTATAATGTTGGTGAAGTACTACACATATACAAAAATCATTCAAGGATATACTTAACCAATATGGAGATATATATACAAAATTGGGCATGTTTATATATGAAGAACAATATCATTTAGAAGATAATAGCAAGGAAAACTACTTGAAAATGGAAACTAGTTGGACAATTAAATATTCACAAGAGAGATAAATAACTATAAAAGCAATGATGTGTTCTCTGTTGAATCATCTCAGACCTTGTTAAAAAATGGGGCATTGGTTAAAAACATTCAATTTCAAATGACCGTCAGATTATATAGACAATAATTCATTTGATGATTTACAGTATTATTTTACAACTTTAATAGATTGATGTAAACTTCTTTTGTATATTTATCTTAGACAGTTCTCATATTATTTATGGGCATCATATCATGTATCTGGTGATGTGTTTCAAAAATTGCATATCTTGCACGCAATATACGTTTATACATTGAAACACTATTTTATTGATAGGGTTGTGTGTGTGTTTTTTGTTTGTAGATACTAGAAGATTAGTTACTGGTGAACCATTGATTTTTTTCGATTTCAATGGAGTTTTGTTACAAAATTCATAAAGAAAAGAAATTCAGATTGCCACGAACACCAGATATCGATTCAAGCACAAAGTTTTATTTTATATGTCCAAGATTTATGAAATTTTTTGAACAATGCTTTAGTATATTTGAAGTGGGTGTATGGACATCCACACAACAACAAAAATGTGGATTAGTTTTTTCCAACATTATTAGAAAGAACAAGATTGTAAAGGGAACAATTTAGAGTAATATTAACACAAGATTATTGTTCTTGCATAGTCAAAAAGGGTTATCATGGTGATGGGAATCCTTATTTATTTCTCATAGCTTTTACCAAAGTTTGTGACATTTTGATCCATGGTTACAATGCTACAAATACAATGATTGTAGATTAATTGAATGAAAAACATGTTTGGAACAAGGAAGGGAATTGTATTATAACAAAAACATATACTTGTCAATATGTCAATGGCACATTCTTGTTAGATCGATAATGGCCTTTCTTTTTGCACCTTAATGGTGTGAGTGATGCGAAGTCATTTGTAAAAAAAATGGAATAAATTCGAATGTTTGTTTGTACTATGTTCAATTGTGTGATTATAATACTTGTAAAGTGTCGAATTTGGTTTTCAAAAGCGCAAAATCAGAGCTTGAAAGTGCCAAAATCGGTTTTCAAAATCGCATATTTAAGCAATGGAAGTGTTAAAAGAACCCTTTCAAAAGCCCGGATTCAAGTTCTAAAAGTGCCATTACCATATTTATCATATTGGAAAGGTGAAAAACCCAATTTCATAAGTGGCGATATCAAAAGCAAAAGTGCACTTTTGGAACATGGAATTGACACTTTTGGAACCATATTTTGCACTTTGGAAACCTTGATTTTGGGGTTTAGAATGGATGTTTTTTACCAGTCTTCAAAGTGACTTGGACTAGAATATGTCCAAGTTTAATGAAATATGTGTTTTATGTTTTTGGAAATTTTCCAATGTAGTGATTTGTTGGCCTCTAGAGATGATGAAACAAAAGTGTGGATCCATCCTATTGGTACAAATATACTTTTCAAACTACACATGGAATACATGATCATTCTACGTGTAAGATTAGCAAACCTTGAGAGAAACATTGTAGAGGTCCATAGAGATATTACAACAAATTAGTCATGAATTCCCATGCAAGTGGGCCTCTAAATTCCCCCAAGTGATGGCTTGTTACACTGCCTCTCTTCCACTTCCCTTAGTTGTCCCTTATATTTGTTGATTGCATGTTCATCAGTTCTAATTGTAAACCCTTTGTCACCCCCTTCTAACTAGAGAACCCATGATCATGATGCAAGGAGTTCATCACACAACCCTTGGAGTTGTGAAAATATGCACCCATGACCTCGTGTAATTGAAACCCCCTTGAATTCACATTCATGTTATATAGCCTCACATGAAACCCACATTGAGGAAGCCCACATCACCATGCACAAATCCACATACCCAAATATCAAGGTGCACTTTCTAACTAAAAGGGACTATTGCTACCAAAATTTCATTACACATCACTTGATGTCACCCAATAGGGGGCATATATGTGGTTAAATGTATATAATATGAACCTCAACAATGACTACATTACCTTTATATATACATATTCATTTGTTGCACATGAGGTCCCTTAACTAGTCTAGTTGTATTACATATACATTTAATCCCATATATGCCCATCTTGGGGTCATCTTATATATATTTAACCCCATATATGCCTCCTTTGGGTCTTATTATCACCATTGTTTCCTTGAGTTTCTTGAAAACACTATACTCTCAACCCTTAATTTCTTCATAATGGCCTTCATCAGTGTGAGATCACACTCTACTCTTATCTATTGTGAACAAAATGATCAATTCATATAACTTAAGAATTATTACTAAATCAAATTGTTGTTTTTCTTAAGCTTATGAACAAAGGAAATTCTTAATCAATCTACAATTAAGAATTTGAATGTCTTAATTATATGCACTATTTATTTTTCAAAACCAAGTAAACCCACTAAACATTAAATAATCCAAGATGATTAAACATTATGCATATCCATAATAACAAAATTATTAATTAAAATTTATTTATATATTCTCATTTAATACGATGGTATGCAAAATTTGTAAAATGATAATATTCGTTTTTCAACAAATTCTTCTATGTTAATAGTGAAAATCAATAACTTTACGACCTCATTAAAATAACCTATTTTTAAATTACATTAACTACAACTCCATAAAACTCATGTTTCATGGTTTTGGGTGACATTGGTAACATTTATCAAAGAATCCAAAATTATGTATTTGCCTTGAAAAGTTGGTCATGCTAGCCCAACCTCCAAATCCAAATCCAACCACAAACACCCAACTTCCAACAAATGCACTCAATCCAAACATCACCTTCCACTTAAGTTGTGTCTTCGTATTTTTCATCTACATAAAAATAATAATATATCCATTAGTTACTACTCACCTTCATGCATGCAATGTATTTCCTTAAAATAGAATACTTCATTATTAATGAATGGATCTTTGTTAGTTAATT
>LPNX010741984.1:89857-130832 GCA_001517045.1 Pseudotsuga menziesii | reverse complement strand
TTCATATTGCTTATGAATTTAAGGTATTTTGAACATGTGATCTTTATTGATAGTTTTGTACGGTAGAAACAAGATAAGTATCTAAACTAAGAAAATGAATGAATCAATACTAATATAACTTTGAATTATAAATACGTTCAACAAAAACATTTCGAAAGAATACGTGGTGTTAATTTAGATAACAAATTAACTCCAGTTAAAATAAATTAGATATAATCACATAAAGAGACAATACACATATGTTTGGTAGCTAAAAGTCTGAAATCCTAATAAATTATATGTAAATATATGGAATGTACTCTACATCACACATATCCCTTTCATGCAAATCATGTATTTGACATTAACAAATCAAATCAAATATAATCAATCATGGGGTATCTACTTGGGTGCACAAGATCCAAGTTGGCCCAAGACAATTGATGCATGGAAAGATATAGTAAAATATTAAGATGTCTAGTTAATTTGCTAGAAATAATGTGTACTTTAGTGAGCCTATTTTAGAGATAAGAACACCCTTCTGTTGGATGCCTTTGTGCACTTTTTAAGAGCCATGTATTATGCTTGAAACTCTTTTGGTGAATGTATACAACAATAATGTGTACTTTAGTGAGCCTATTTTAGAGATAAGAACACGCTTCAGTTGGATGCCTTCGTGCACTTTTTAAGAGCCATGTATTGTGCTTGAAACTATTTTGGTGAATGCATACAACAATGTAGCATACAATGTAAATATTGCATTATAGAATGATTGTGCTTCTTTGGGTCGACTAATGAACCCAAGTCACATTGATTTAGGAGTTGGTTGTTTAAACTTTGGATATGTATTCATATTTGATTAGGTCAAGTTGAAAGGAATTATTGTGAGAGCGTATCTTCTTCTTTTTATTTGATCATAATGAGTATACGAAGGAAAAGTATCTTCTTTTGTTTATTAAATTATAATGAGAATATGATATTTATTGGATAGTTACAACAAACTACATTTATATTTATGTGTGATGGTTTTTTAGTTTTTAACTTATTTTTGTTTATTACACTTCATTGAACTTTCAATTCATGCACAATTTGATTCAGTATGCTTCAACGTTATTTTGTTTTGTGATCTAGATTTAGTTGTTTATTAATTCGCTAGCATGTGTTAGCTCGTTAAGTATATTTGTAGCAATATTATACATTTTATTATATAAATTGCTTAGGTGCTTGAGTTGAAGCATACATCAATCAAGAATGGTTCTATTGCCAATATATAAAAAAATTGCTTGCATTGCATCACTTGAGTTTCCATGTTTCCTTGTGGTGATATAATTGCACCCAACATATTTCCAGTCATGTTTCTTCACCCTTTAGCCTTGGGATCACAAAGTAGGAAATTTTAGCATTGGGAGAACGAACAAAGGAATTTTCAAACCCGCTTGTTGTTCAAGACAACTCATCCAAATCCTGACAACACTCTTTGTGATGGTTTGCAAATTGTCCAATACAAGCATTCATGATTCATATATTGTTTACTTTTATTGCACTAAAGTTTTCCCATTGGTGAGGATTTATATGTCATTTAAAAGGACATGGTTATATGGTCCATATAAATTGTTCAGATATAAGAATATGACATGCCTACAAACTTGGAACTCCTCTTTGCTCTACCCCTATGCACACTTCAACAACTCATTTTCCATTGTTTGGTTGTGAAATAGAGATTGTTTCGATTGTTGGACAACTTTTTGTTCATCTCACTAGAACTAGTCATTATATAGTTGCAATGACAACCATGGCCCAACCAACTCCTACTGCTCCCAATGTCCCTCAATACCATGGCTTGAAAGATGAAAATTGCATATGTTCACAAAACAAATTGTGTATTTTAGCACCACAAAATAGAAGAAAAAAAAACCTTCAAGATCACATGCTTCATGAACACAATATGAAACAAAGCACTTTAATAGTGGGGCAAATATAATCCTCAACTATCAATTTAGGATGTTTGTGACAAATTCTTGAAGGAATGAAGCAAAATGGTACATTCATGTATATGCATCCTTGTCTTCATCAACATTTATTAGCAACCTACTGAGGCTTTGAAATATTTTGATCATAGTTCACATGAATCTTTTAACATAAATTGTGAAGATGTTTAAAAAACAATGCATCTAATGTATGCATTACTTTTTTCCTCTAATTTTGCAATGTTGTTTAAGGAATGAACCCTCCTACTTATTAGGCCTTATATACAATTTCACAATGTTGCAATGGAATGTAAGAGTTCTTCGCACATGCAAATGTCTATACTATAATGCAGGAACAACAAATACAAACACTGAAACAACACGTCACAAAACTCATTTTTTGCAAGAATCGAGATATTTTGTTGCCACTTAAGCTAGAACCATTTGCCTCCTAATAAACATCCTCTCCAAGAAAATGTGATTCGATCATCTCCTTATCCTAAACCTACATGTTGTTGACCCACTTAAATCGACAGGGGTTCACACATTGTTGACAACCTTCAACGCAATCTCCCTAAACATCGGACCGGACAGGTTTTTCCCTATCCAACAACACTTGCGAAGCAGATGCATTCTCACCTGAGATGTTTGAGGGAGGGATGCATGAACCACGTTTCCACGGAAGGGAAGAGGACTTGCGCACTTAATCTCTCTCTGTTTCCATATAACTCAAAGATCTAGAAAGGGGTTTAACTTTAACATTTATCCAAACTATTTACCATTATTCGCACCAAGTCTAGTATCACAACATTTCATCATTCAGAAAAGAGATTGACATGTAAGAATTCATTCATCATACGAAGACTTATCATCATTCAGATAAGCACAACGTTAAGAGATTAGATCACAACATATTAACCATTCGGATCGCATCAATTAACTACAAGATTTGAAAACATCATAGATCGCATCGTAGACAAAGACAATATAGAGTCTCCAACAACATTCTTATCATATTAACTTCTGTAGGTCAAAACACATTTCCAAAACATTTCTCTTGGTTGACACCCTCAAACCAAAACCCAGATTACAAAACAGTTCGCAAAACAAAGACATATCACTTTCAAAAGGTTCGATCTTCCATTAGATACTAGATAAGATAATTTATCACTACATTTCTAACTCTATTTATAGGCTTGTGCCTTTTACAAAAAGGTCCACATCTACTAATTTCCTAACTAACTTGGACCAAACTCTAACTACGTACAATCAGGTCAACCATACTTGTCGACAACTTCCTCTTGCGCAACTCCCTTTGATCCTTATCGCTTTCTCCTATGTCGCACTATGCGCACTCGATCCCTTGCCAACAGGACCACAACACAAACTTGTGGCTCGTCCCCGAGCCACTTCAACTGGACATTGTATGTTCGCTTAAATTGGCCTTAAAGTCATCATATTCCTTCTTAACTTGCTTGACTACTTCCTTGGTATGTGTGCAAAGTGTTGTGCAATCTTCCATTGATCGGATGCTATGCAATCTTCACTATCACTTGTGTACGAGCCTCTTGAGTGTTTGCAAGTGCATCCACATCCTTAAGTGCCAACTCTTCGTCGAGGTCCTGGAACTCATCTAACTTTGTAGTGCGGCGCTGATGCCTTTCTCGTGCTTTGTTGGCTCGTTGTTGGAGCGCCTTTAATTCTGTTGCCTTGTTGACCTGCACCACTGGGTGCATCGTTTTCAGGGATTCCCGCATCGCCGCTAGTTGAGCCTCCACCTCATGAATTTTTGCACCTAGTTGTTGTAATTGCTCATCCTAGACCACACTCATCCAGAACTGTGTGGTTTCTTCCGCCATTGTCTTGGTCATTTTCTTGCAATCCTTGATCTAAGATGCCACATCATCTATCTTATTTTTGGGCTCTACGATCTGTTCAGGTGGTGTACTCGAAACTTCCCATGCTTGCAGATCCTCATTCTCCTTCTTCAAGTCTATGATTATTTGGTCTAGTTGCAGTATCTTGCCTTCTGTAAACATGTATGTTGTGATGTCTGGAATCTCCTGGCATGCGGCCACAATGACCCTTTCTAGGCACTCTCGGTCATCTAAGGCCTTTGCTTTTGAAATTATCTCTACCTCTTGTGCCTTATTCATACGCTCATTAGAGGAAATTTGGGGTCTAAAATGGGCCTTATAAGAAAACGAGCCAATAATAAATTCTTGTGAGTTGGAATTCAAGACCCAATAGAATTTCAATAAAATGAGTCAGCCATAATGGTTGACTTGACATATTTGTCATAAAAATACTACTTTTTTGTTCGTATTTTCAACATATCTCCCTTTTCTTTTACTCAAATTTCGAGCGGGAGGGCTCGCTGGATGCAGAATTAAATTTTGCATCCAACAAGCCCTCCGGCTCAAAATTTCAGTAAAACACATGGACATATGTTGAAAATATGAACAAAAAAATACTGTTTTTCTTTCTTCCTCCAAAATTAATAAATAATATTGTATTATTTTATTATTTTCCTTAGGAGGTCCATTTTAGACCTCAAATTTCCTCTAATGTGATTTCCTCTTTTGCTTGTGCGACCAGCTCCTAGGACTTAACAAGCAGATCACGCACAATCTCTTCTCGATCTGTAATCTCTTGGCTTGTTGCCTTCTGCATTCGTGCAAGCGTCTACACTGGTATCTCGTTGACATTGAGAATGATCACGTCGAACTGCTACATGGTTGTGACGACATCTTCGCTTCTTGACTGTAGTGTGCACGATGGAATCTGCACAATCCACACCCTTTTACCTATACTTATCGCTGTCACTCTTTGCAGCGTGTCAACCTGTGGTACCTTCTCCAGTATAACATTCGTCATGGATTGCAACAATCCCTTAACTTGGTGGAAATACTCATTCAAATGTTGTTTCAACTACGCTTGGCTCTTAGTTGTTTCAAATGTTGTTTGCAACCGACTTGGTCATATGTCATCTTGGGTGCGTTGTTTCCCTCTCCTTGTTTAAGTCTTATTTTGGTCCTACCTTCTTCAATTTGTCGTTCTATCTCATAATCAGTCAGAGTCGTGGACGACTGTTACTCTAATTCCTTGTCGGACTCCTTCGTCTACTCCTGATCTACTGGCATGTCGAGTGGTGGACCCGCTTCCATGTCCGAAAACTCCTCTAAGTTAACCGGAACTTTCCATTTGATGGGCCATTCGTCGCTAATGGCCTCCAGTTCTTCATCCGTGAGCTTGTACAATGTGGTGATCCATTGCTTCTCATCGTTGCATCGCGCTTGGATATGGATGGCATGTGGTCCCACCATAAATCGCGCTATTTGTTTGTACTTCATCATTGCCTCCTCACTAAGTCGCAGAACCTTTCCCACCCCATTTCGAAGCACGTCCCAATACAAATAAAATTGGATGGCGCAGTTAACCTATTGCTCCTTAAGGTCGAGCCACCACAAGTTCTAATAGTGTGTGCCCCTGCAAGTTTGGGTGACTTCTACATCCATTCCTTGGTAAAACGTGGGTTCCATCCAACCCATAAGTGCGATTAAAATTAACAGCCATGAACATGTAAATGGTCTCTTACCTTCTTGTGCCATTATTGCATCCTCTGCCAGTTGATTCAATAGGAACAACGACCATTTCATCTGGACCCCTTCGACGCACTACTCTGCACATGAAATTACTCCTGATGTGCATTGATTGGGTATGTTCTTTCGCACCATCTTCACAACCAACAACTTGGATGCAACTCAGACAACCTTGTCATTGATGGTCTTTATAATGTATGCACATTTATCCCTGACAACGTCATACTTCCTCTTCATCTTCATAGCTAACCTCTTATCATTGTCCTTACCTCAGAAATACTTCGAAGAGTTGGCACCCGCCATTGGAAACCCGGTGATCTGCGATATCAATTCAATTATGACCGGTACCTTTATGTTGATCCAAAGATACCCTCCATGGAAATAGGCTAGTTGTTTCTTCACGCATGCTTTTGCTTCCGTCGAGTGGCCAAAATGTGGCATGTGGATGATTCCCAACAACCCCATATCCCACTGGTGTGGTACTCTAACAACCAGACCTCCCTTGTCATGCATCTGCTTTTTGTAGGGTTCTTTTGTGGATTTTGGAAATGCCAGAATGTCGTGGTCGCTATAGGTCAACTTCATCAAATGCATCACAATGTTCATGGTGACATGCACCCCTTTTGGCGTCACAGGCATCTTGATGGGATACCGCTGGTTCTTTGAAAGCTTAACTATTGGTGCACCTGCCTGTCGCGATGGTACATATCTAGGAATAATATCATCAACAGTCACCCCTATTCGTGTTGTGGAGTCCTCTCCACCTATCGTCGATGACCCAACCTTTGCCTCAACTTCTGCGGCCCTGGTGGTACTGCGTGTGGACATTTACTTCTGTGGTGGAGACTTTGGACGATTTGCACCCCTCTTCTTCCTTACTACTCATGGTAGTTCCTCTTGAAGATATGGCCTCTCTTCTTCGATCGACGTTCCTGATGGTGGAGGTTCATGGGTGTTACCGCTCGAAATTATTTGGGCCATTTCTACAACTCAATCACGCTCTCACTCTGCACTATGCTCAGTTAATGACCTCCGTTATTGTCTACTTAACTATCACAATGGTTCATTTGGTGCCCCTCCTATCGATTTGTATAACCTTGAAGGCAGTTATGCGAATGATTTTGAACATCATGGCCAAATCCTCCAACGATCGACTAAATCTGTCACCAATTATGTAAATCCAATGGTCTAATTCCTCAAAAATGTGCATCACATCCAATTGTGTCATCACTCGTTTGGTTTAACTGCTTCATTTATTGCCTGATTTCACCCTATCACACCTCATC
Organism: Pseudotsuga menziesii; assembly: GCA_001517045.1. NCBI lineage: Eukaryota > Viridiplantae > Streptophyta > Pinopsida > Pinales > Pinaceae > Pseudotsuga > Pseudotsuga menziesii. The sequence goes on along the minus strand of LPNX010741984.1, from coordinate 123,998 downwards.
AGATGTTGCCAAACTTACTTCCTACTGCGACTTGCACATATTTTCTTCTCGTGCGACCTTTCTTGTTGCGATGGCCCTGTTGTCATCATATCTGCTCCAACAAAAGTTATAAGTTTCTGGTAGCACACAGAATGGTTTCATCTAAGGTGGCCCTCAATTGATCCCATAGGTTAAATTCAAATGCTTATGCTCTGTCCAAGAATTTATGAAAAATAACAAAATTTCCAGTAAGAGTATACTTCAATTCAGAGAGATACAAGAATGAATTGACAAAGCAGTAGAAGGATGATTTGGAAAACTTGGTTCGATATCAGAAGCATTACTTGGTGACCCCTGAAATCCTGAGAGAATTGAGGAATAGCCGAAATCAAGGCGAGAAAGGAGGAGGAGAATATTTAAATGGAATTTGGAAGCAAGGTGATAGTAGCCTACAAAGACAGACACGATGCAGGCTTAAGGTTTGCACATGCCCTTCGCCAGAGCCCTTCTTCATCATGGAAAAGAATAGAGCTACCTCTGGACTTGCCACTGAACAGCTATGGAATAGTATATGTTTCTGTCTCTGGTCAAATAATAAACTTTTTTGATTCAGAAGGCTTCCCACATGTACTCCTTCAAAACTACAACGCTCCTACTAGTGCTTGTGTAGCGTATGAAGTATGGCAGAAGATCATAAGGTTCCAATTTCAAGCATAAAAGGTATTGGCCCCAATGGACGCATTGTGAAGGCTGATATAGAGGATTATTTGGTTTCTGCTTCAAAGGCTACACCGCCGTCCACAGCTCCTACTAAGACACTTGAGTACACGGACATACCACTATCACAGATAAGGAAGGTCACTACTTCACGGCTTCTCCTTTCTAAACAGACAAATCCTCACTACTATTTGACTGTTGATACATACGTTGACAAGCTTATGGAGTTGAGGAACCAGCTAAATGCATCACAGGAAGCATCTAGTGGGAAGAGGATTTCTGTCAACAACATTGTGATAAAGGCTGCTACATTATCTCTTCAGAAAGCTCCTCAATGTAACAACGCATGGACAAATGATTATATTCGACAATATCATAACATAAACATCACTGTTGCAGTACAAACTAATAAGGGTTTGTTTGTCCTAGTTGTTAAAGATGCAGATAAGAAGGGATTGTTTGCCATTGGAGAGGATGTAAAAGCTTTGGCACATATCATGACAAAAGTTTCCACACAGTCATTGTCTTTCACAGTCATATTTCCTTCTTTTACAGTGATTCCAAAATCCTAGCAAAATCTAAGATCTCTACAGCTAGAAGACATGAAGCAATTTCTATACATAGATAAAATCAACGAAGGGTCTGATTTTTCAAAGGCCATCATAAAAGGTCTTAAAAGGCTGCCACCAACAACACAGATATCTGATGATCTCTTAGATTCCTTTCTGCATTTTGTTCACATTTTGAAAGTGCCAGCAGTACTGTTGTTAGCACCAACTACCCGAAAAAGCCATTTAGATAGTAAGGGGGCCGATAAATATGTGGGATCAAAGTTCTGAAAAGAGAGGGTGGCAGAGGTTTTCCACTTGTTGAACATTGCTGCTTATTGTGTCGAGGGACACAGTGGTGTATATGACAGAGTTCATTGAAAGATTTCACTTGATGCATCCAACATCATCCTCTTCTTTAGAAGGCGATTTCCTAGAAATCAATGATATTGCAAGTGGCACTTCATTTAAGTGTTTTAGTTATAGTAGAACTATAACCCTATTAAATAGAGATATGAGTCATTTTCTTGTTTGATTAGCCAAAACTTGGCAAAAACTCATTAGACTAGATCCAAAAAATGCTAAAGAAGTTAGCTTTGCTATCTTATATATATTTCATGGTAGAAGTAGAAGGGGGGTAGAAGTGAGGAAGAGAGTTCCAGCCAAGGGCTGAGATTGTATTGGCAGGGCATGTATACAGTCTGTTTTTCTTTATGTAGGATGGCTACTTTGAAATGATTATAATCATGAGCCTATTTTGCTTTTATATGAATTATATCTAGTTATGATTTTATCCTGTATATGGTCAATGAAATTCCATTACAAGATTCTTATAATGATGTGTAATTACCTTTAAATGTCTTGTTGCAGAACTAGATCCACTCTTTATAAATTCATGCTCGTAGTCTTTCCTATTATTGTATTTTACAATGATGCATTTCCTATTGTTTTGATCTTTAAACCTAGCCTGATCTCTATCTTGTATCTACCTTGTTTACAAATATCATTCCTATCCTTTACATACTGTTAAGATTCACAAGCCATGCTCCTTATGCAGTCAAGGTGCATCTTTTAGTGATAACATCTTCTGGCGCCGTTGTCGGGGACGAAGGAGCGAAGATATCTTCCCTGAGAAGAATGACAATGAATATATCCAGTCTTTGATGGTGAACGAGGGCTGGTGACATAGTGGCTGCAAATTATTCACTTGGCGACTCCAACTTATGCAGATCCAGATTTCAAAGCTTCATTGATGATTTCATTGGACTAATGAGGACTTATTATCCGACTTCTATTGTTTCAAGGTATGCATGTCTAGATTTTGCAGAACTTCCCGGTTTTCCGAATCTTCTTCCCTCGAATGAATATTTGTTGAGAAATGGTCCTAAATTCAATGGAGAAGATCTGAGTTTAGCTGTGAAACACATATCTAATTTCCGTGAATTTACAGAGTTACTCAGAGTTAAACATGAAGATGTCTTCATTAGATTATTCTATGATTCATTACAAGGGAAGTGTAAACGTTGGGTTGAAGATTTGTCTGTTGGGTCAATTAGATCATTAACAGATTTTTGGGTTATATTTCTGAAGACATGAATGGAGAAGACAGAGTTTAGGGCAAATTATCTTTCCATTAAAAATTTCAAGGAATGGAGTGATATGAGCACTGATGAGGAAATAGATGAAAAATTTTCTTCCATTTTGTCTTCTTATTTAAAGTCAAGTTCATGTAACTCAGAATCTAAAGTCATTTTTTTAAAAGAATTTGATGCATATATTGAGAAATAGATTGAAGCTTTAGAGGTCAAGATACAGAGTTTGTCATTTCAAAGCCCTTTTCAGCTGTCTTTTGATATCAAGATTGAGAATAAAGACAAGTTTGATGATGCAAAACTGAGAAAGTGGTATGACCCGGTAGCTGACTATATCAAGGAATTTATCGATTTAAGGTTTCAGTATTCATTTAATGATAAGCCAGAAAATCAAAACTACAGACAGATGTTGATTGTTGTTCATGTCTTCATTTTGCTATTACACAGATCAAGATTTTCATCAAGTATTCAGATACTTGTATGGCTTCACTGGAAGCATGATTTTACTTGACCAAAGTTGTAGTTTTGATTAGTGTAGATAGTGTGGATAAATAAGCTTGAGCCTTCAAGCATTTCCTTAGTTTGTACAGTGTGATCAGATTGTTGTGAGAGGATTATTTCAATTTGCGGAGTAGTTTAAAGATTCAACCAGTGGTGTGTTTTCGAGCTTTTTTTAAGTAGCAGAGATTTGTGATGAAGACTCCAACCCAATGAAATGGAAAGGCACTTAGTCGACTTGTTCTTGGCAACTCACAGGGAGCATGCCATCCCCATACAAAGCCAGATGTTATCATCAAATCTACTCCAACAAAAGTTATAAGTTTCTGGCAGCACACATAATGGTTTCATCTAAGGTGGCCCTCAATTGATCCCACAGGTTAAATTCAAATGCTTATGCTCTGTCCAAGAATTTCTGAAAAATAACAAAATTGCCAGTAAGAGTATACTTCAATTCAGAGAGATACAAGAATGAAATGACAAAGCAGCAGAAGGATGATTTGGAAAACTTGGTTCGATATCAGAAGCATTACTTGGTGACCCCTGAAATCCTAAGAGAATTGAGGAATAGCCGAAATCGAGGTGAGAAATAAGGAGCAGAATATTTAAATGGAATTTGGAAGCAAGGTGATAGTAGCCTACAAAGACGAACACGATGCAGGATTAAGGTTTGCACATGCCCTTCGCCAGAGCCCTTCTTCATCATGGAAAAGAATAGAGCTACCTCTGGACTTGCCATTGAACAGCTATGGAATAGTAGATGTTTCTATCTCTGGTCAAATAATAAACTTTGTTGATTCAGAAGGCTTCCCACAGGTACTCCTTCAAAACTACAACGCTCCTACTAGTGCTTGTGTGGCCTATGAAGTATGGCAGAAGATCATAAGGTTCCAATTTCAAGCATAAAAGGTATTGGCCCCAATGGACGCATTGTGAAGGCTGATATAGAGGATTATTTAGTTTCTGCTTCAAAGGCTACACCGCCATCTGCAGCTCCTACTAAGACACTTGAGTACACGGACATACCAATATCACAGATAAGGAAGGTCACTGCTTCATGGCTTCTCCTTTCTAAACAGACAAATCCTCACTACTATTTGACTGTTGATACATGTGTTGACAAGCTTATGGAGTTGAGGAACCAGCTAAATGCATCACAGAAAGCATCTAGTGGGAAGAGGATTTCTGTCAACGACTTTGTGATAAAGGCTGCTGCATTATCTCTTCAGAAAGTTCCTCAACGTAACAGCTCATGGACAAATGGTTATATTCGATAGTATCATAACATAAACATCATTGTTGTAGTACAAACTGATAAGGGTTTGTTTGTCCCAGTTATTAAAGATGTAGATAAGAAGGGACTGTCTGCCATTGGAGAGGATATAAAAGCTTTGGCACAGATCATGACAAAAGTTTCCACATAGTTGTTGTCTTTCACAGTCATATTTTCTTCTTTTACAGTGATTCCAAAATCCTAGCAAAATCTAAGATCTCTACAGCTAGAAGACATGAAGCAATTTCTATACACAGCTGAAATCAATGAAGGGTCTGATTTTTCAAAGGCCATCATAAAAGGTCTTAAAAGGCTTCCACCAACAACACAGATATCTGATGATCTCTTAGCTTCCTTTTTGTGTTTTGTTCATGTTTTGAAAGTGCCAGTAGTACTGTTGTTAGAACCAACTACCCGAAAAGGCCATTTAGATAGTAAGGGGGCCGATAAATATGTGGGATCAAAGTTCTGAAAAGAGAGGGTGGCAGAGGTTTTCCACTTGTTGAACATTGTTGCTTATTGTGTCGAGGGACATAGTGGTGTATACGACAAAGTTCATTGAAAGATTTCACTTGATGCATCCGGCATCATCCTCTTCTTTAGAAGGTGATTTCCTAGAAATCAATGATCTTCCAAGTGGCACTTCATTTAAGTGTTTTAGTTATAGTAGAACTATAACCCTATTAAATAGAGATATGAGTCATTTTCTTGTTTAATTAGCCAAAACTTGGCAAAAAATCATTAGACTAGATCCAAAAAATGCTAAAGAAGTTAGCTTTACTATCTTATATATATATTTCATGGTAGAAGTAGAAGGGGGTAGAAGTGAGGAAGAGAGTTCCAGCCAAGGGCTGAGATTGTATTGGCAGGGCATGCATACATTCTGTTTTTCTTTATGTAGGATGGCTACTTTGAAATGATTATAATCATGAGCTTGTTTTTCTTTTATATGAATTATATCTAGTTATGATTTTATCCTGTATATGGCCAGTTACATTCCATTACAAGATTCTTATAATGATGTGTAATTACCTTTAAATGTCCTGTTGCAGAACCAGATTCATTCTTTATAAATTCATGCTCGTAGTCTTTCCTATTATTGTATTTTACAATGATGCATTTCCTGTTGTTTTGATCTTTAAACCTAGCCTGATCTCCATCCTGTATCTACCTTGTTTACAAATATCATTCCTATCCTTTACATACTGTTAAGATTCACTAGCCATGCTCCTTATGCAGTCAAGGTGCATCTTTTAGTGATAACATGCCCCCTCTTCATTATATCTTACATCTTTATTTCTTCTTCCACTACGTGGATTTTTAGGCATGGTGTTGCACCTGGCTATCCCGATAGGGATTTAGTCAACTACCATTCGCAAGCTTTGGCAACAATGCACCATCTAACTGTTGTAACTGCATCACTCCTCCATTAGTGATGAAATGAATTACATAAGGTCATAACCAATTTATTTGTAACTTACACGGATGCTTCACAAACTTTTTGTCATAGAGGAGAACCATATCTCCTCGCTGGAAGTACTTTTCTTTGAGATGTCGACCATGCCATGCCTTCTGGCGATCCTTTTCAACTTGCTGGTGAAATACAGCGATGAACCGATCTTCCTCGAGCTGCACCAACTACGTCAATCGTTCTTCAAGCGCTCCTTCATCACCCATACCTGTTGTTGTTGTGATGCACAGGCTGGGAACAATGTACTCCATTGGCATCACTACCTCTTGGCCATAGACCAACTTGAATTGTGTTTTCCTCGTCAACCGTTTATGTGTAGTTTTGTATGCCCATAATATCGCAAGGATTTTCAAATCCCAGTCATCGCGGTTTGTGTTACATACCTTTGTTAGCACATGTTCCAACACCTTGTTGAATGCCTTGACCGTTCCAATCACTTGCGGATGATATGGGATGCTCTTCTTGTGCCGAATCTTGAATAGGAACCTCACTGCAGTCGCAACAGTACAATCCGTCACTGGTGCTGCTTTCGCCCATCGAGTCAAAGAGTCTATCGCAATGATAATGTATCATGCACCCGTCCTTTTTCCTAGCGAATTAATGGGTCCCATAAAATCCACTGCCCACTTATCAAATGGTTGCAGCATCACTTGAGGTACTAACAACATCTCATCCCATCACGATGGATTCCCTGTCCTTTAACAAACATCTCAACTTTTAGCATAGCCTGTGGCATCATTATGCATCGTCAACCACCATAATCTGACTCATAGTATCTTCTTAGTGATTACGCAACCTCCATAATGTCCTCCTACAACTTCGTCATGTGCTTCGGCCAATATCCTTTCCTACTCATGCGGTAGAACATACCAGCCTAAAATATCATCCAGCCCCATCTTGTAAAGTTGGACCGCAGATAGCTGAAAATATGCAACTCGAACGACCAACTGCTTCACTTTAGTCAACAAGGGTTCACACATTATTGACACCCTTCAACGCAATCTACCTAAACATTGACCCGGACAAGTTTTACCATATCCAACAACACCTGCGAAGCATATGTAGTCTCACCCGAGATGTTTGAGGGAGAGCTACAAGAACCACGTTTTCGCAGAAGGAAAGAGGACTTACACACTTAATCTCTCTCTGTTGCCATACAACTCAGAGATTCAGAAAGGGGATTAACTTTAACATTTATCCAAACTATTTACCATTATTCGCACCAGGTCTAGTATCGCAACATTTCATCATTTAGAAAAGAGATTGACATGTAAGAATTCATTCATCATACGAAGACTTATCATCATTCAGATAAGCACAACGTTAAGAGATTAGATCGCAACATATTAACCATTCAAACGCATCATTCATATCACATCAATTAACTACACGATTTGAAAACATCATAGATTGCATCGCAGACAAAGACAATATAGAGTCTCCAGCAACATTCTTATCATATTAACTTTTGCAGGTCAAAATACATTTCCAAAACACCTCTCTTGGTCGACAGTCTCAGACCAAACCCCAGATTACAAAACAGTGCACAAAACAAAGACATATCACTTCCAAAAGGTTTGATCTTCCGTCAGATACCATATAAGATCATTTATCACTACATTTCTAACTCTATTTATAATCTTGTGCCTTTTACAAAAAGGTCAACATCTACCATTTTCCTAACTAACTTGGACCAAACTCTAACTGCTTTCGATCAGGCCGACCATAATCGCATGATATGTTGTTAGTCACTTGAGGTACTAACAACATCTCATCCCATCACGATGGCTTCCATGTCCTTTAACAGACATCGCAACTTTTAACATAGCCTGCGGCATTATTATGCATCATCAGCCACCATAATCTGACTCATAGTATCTTCTTAGCGATTACACGACCTCCATAATGTCCTCCTGCAACTTCGTCATGTGCTTCAGCCAATATCCTTTCCTGCTCATGCGGTAGAACATACCAGCCTAAAATATCATTCGGCCCCATCTTGTAAAGTTGGACCGCAAACTGCTGAAAATATGCAACTCGAACGACCAATTGCTTCACTTTAGTTGACAAGGGTTCACACACTATCAACACCCTTCAATGCAATCTACCTAAACACCAACCCAGACAAGTTTTACCATATCTAACAACGCTTGCGAAGTAGATGCAGTCTCACCCAAGATATTTAAGGGAGAGCTGTAGGAACCACGTTTCCGCAGAAGGGAAAAGGACTTACGCACTTAATCTCTCTCTATCGCCATACAACTCAAAGATTCAGAAAGGGGGTTAGCTTTAACATTTATCCAAACTATTTACCATTATTCGCACCAGGTCTAGTATCGCAACCTTTCATCATTTAGAAAAGAGATCGACATGTAATAATTCATTCATCATATGAAGACTTATCATCATTCAGACAAGCACAACGTTAAGAGATTAGATCGCAACATATTAACCATTCAATCGCATCATTCAGATCACATCAATTAACTACACGATTTGAAAACATTATAGATTGCATCGCAGACAAAGACGATATAGAGTCTCCAGCAACATTCTTATCATATTAACTTCTGCAGGTCAAAATACATTTCCAAAACACCTCTCTTGGTCGACAACCTCAGACCAAAACCCAGATTACAAAAAATAGTGCACAAAACAAAGACATATCACTTCCAAAAGGTTTGATCTTCCGTCAGATACCATATAAGATCATTTATCACTACATTTCTAACTCTATTTATAAGCTTGTGCCTTTTACAAAAAGGTCAACATCTACCAATTTCCTAACTAACTTGGACCAAACTCTAACTGCTTTCGACTAGGCTGACCATACTTGTCGACAACTTCCTCTTACACAACGCCCTTTGATCCTTGTCGATTTCTCTTATGTCGCACTATGCACACTCGATCCCTTTCCAACACATGTAGTAACACAAACCGAAGACTAAAAAAAGCTTTCTATTTCATCTACAAATCCTAGAAACACAACAAAAATAATATTACATGTTAATGGAAGATAGTGCATACCAAATGATTCAAGCAAGACACATTGAATTCATTGGCATTACCATCACTAGTATCAATGATGTATGTATCTCATATTATTCCCAATCAACCCACTTTGTTTTAGTGAAACAAATTGTTCAACATCATGTGTTCTTTACACAACCTACCCTATATCAATTTACTATTTTTACACATCCTCGATAATTAAACCAACAACCAGTATTGGGTTATCATAATGTTTTTCCCATAGATTGGTCGTTTGTTTATGTGATTCATACACAAAATCAAAACAAAGTAAGAATGACACACTAACTCAAAACCATAACTAAAATTAGAATCAAGCCGGTTAGAGTAATGGTTTTTTACAAGTGATGTAGTAATACAATTGTGGCATGTCGGGCCATACCTTTATTAATTGTCCTTTCAACAATGTACAATAAATGATATGTATTTTGTGGCCTAGGTGATCATGAGGTTCACGATAAGACTCTAAATCACATTGGAGTGGTTACCTTAGTCATCAACATTGCAAACAATAACACAAATTGTTAAAGTACAAACACTTAGTCTCTCAAAAGATAATGTTTGGGTAATGCACACTAAACCTCAAGGGTCTAAAATGCTCAATACCTTCGCCTAGTTACCAAAGAATCTCAAAAATCTTTGCATAGAGTTGCACAACAAACTAGTAAGAATAAATACAATGTTCTAATCTTTTGGGGTTCATCGCATGGGAATTTTTGGTAGCTAACATTTCAAGTCACATAGTATAGCCCATCATCAAATCCATAAAGAAGAATGAAAACAAGGCAAGTAAATTAATATAGAATGGAATATTCTTCTATTCCAAAATTACAACAACTTATTGCCTTTATTAATATTGAGGATGTGCTTCGAATTATCACTTAGTCGTAATACATATTCATTATTTAAATTGGTGGTATTACTTTCAATTCCTAATTCTTCTAAAGCCAATGCTTTGATAAATGGTCAACTTCAGGAAGCAACCTTCTTTTCTTTATAGAAATAGTTGTGTTTTGTTTTGTGCAAGTGTTGCATAAGGGGGAATTTTTCAATCCTATTATGTTGAATATTGGAACTCTTTTCTTGTCCAAATGTATCATCCAATTTGTTAAATGTGTGTTATACAACAAGAACAAGAACAAAGGATCTCATAAATGCCTTGGAGTGGGGGTGCTTGTTGTTTGCTCTTATTAGTTTGTTGGTCTGAAAAAATAGTAAGCTAATCTTTCACATCCACGCCCTAGTTTCACACATTCTACCCCTTTGGGTCATCCAAGAAGCTAAGGGAGGACAATGCCTAAAGCAGGGTGGTCCTAAGAGAATTTGCAAGTTCCATGCCTCTCTTTCTTACCCTTTTTTACCACCTCATAAAGTTACCATACCATCCAAGGTGTGGGCAACCTCTGCTTCTTGTTGAGTTGTCAAAGAGGTTGTAACCAACCTCACTACCAGTTAGGTGGGGTCTGTCTCAATGGATGGATTTTGTTTATAATAAGGATGTTCTAAAAAAACCTAGAGATGACAAAGTATGTGAAATAACATTGGATTTGCTTGGGACTCAAGACATTACAAATATCACTTATATGCAAATTAGGCAAGATTATTACATTAGTGAAAAAATTGAATGCTTGCATGAAGTTCAAGAGTAGACCATGTGAAAATAGCATAAGATAATATGAGAAGAAGATTTAGCACATTAGGACATTGGTTCAATAAGGATAAGAATATGTATAGAGGATTAGTATTAGAATTTATATGTTTCAATACCAAAGAGATGGATAACCTTTTTTAGAGTCTACTTGGGGATTGTTTTCTACATAATAGACAACCAGAATAATCTATAAAGGATTTGAAATATTTATATTAGATGGGTAGAGAATTTGCATCTTGTCAAGTTCTAAAAATAAACAATGCTTGAGTTCTCCATATAAAATTGCGAATGGCTTATGATGGTGCATTTTCGTATGCATTTTTTCTATTTTTAGATTTGAAACAAAAAAATTTTACTATTTTTATTATAATGGTGTAGAGACTTGAAAACCCCATTTACTCTGGGGGATTGTGGACCTCTAACCAATTTAACATGGTCCCTAGGGTGACTAGGGAATGGAAATGGTTTTGCATTTTTTTAAATGTTTTCAACAATTTCATTGATAATGCCCTGGACAAAGGCAAAGTTGCTAAATGGACTAGAGGTGGGTGGGTGTCAATGGTCTAGTATTCATTGTTATGGAAGGTGGTAGCGATATGGCATATTTCTTGTTCCAAGTGGTCTCTATCACATAAACTAATTGCACTAGTAGTTAATGTATTTAAGACCACACCCTTTCAAACAAGATGTTGACATAAATTTTCATGGAGATACCTATCTATATGTACTTTTTATGTAGACAAAGGATGAGATTGAAGCATCAATGTTCTTTGAAATCAACATGTCCAAGAAAGGAAGGTTATTGTCAGCAAATCTTAGCCACAAACTGCTTTAAGAGGAAAAAATGTAACACTTTCTTGGAAAAAACTTTAAGTTATTGGCAAGTCTATATCTAGACATGTTTTCATTCATCTTATTGCCAATCAAGGAGAACATTTTGGGTGCAAATTCTTGTAGTGTCTCTTTAACTTTTGGTTGTTATCTATTTGATGTCCATAATAATTTCAAGTCTTGGAGCTATAGTGACAAATATCTATGTTTTGATTTCCTTCCACACTAGTTCTCCCCTTCTTGTCTAATACTAAAAAAAAGTACCAATTTATGCAAATGAGTTAATATTTAAAGGTGCTCATGACAAATTAGAGAAGTGTGAATCTGAATTTATGGTTGAATATAATAGTTTAATGGATTGAAATGCATGTGGAATCGTCGTGGATGCATATGCATGATATGACCCAAGGGGGCATATATGGGAGTAAATGGATATGATTTGACTCCAGAGGGAGCGTATATGGGGGTAAATGCATTTAAATGAATGTAAATGTATATGTAATAGGGTTAGCCTATCTTAGCTAGATCGAGAGACAGATTAAAGGGTTTTCACCAGCGCAAACAAAGGCATAGGAAGCACCATGATTGAGGTTTGAAGAACCATAATTGTTCCCTAGAGTCTCTATATATGTTTGATATTGATCGTAATATAACCCCACCTAGATGCATTATAAAACCTTACTTCTTAATAGAATATATGGTTAGTAGCCGTGTAAATATATATCTATTAGAGCTCATTTGTCTCTCTCCCTTACTAAAATACCCCTTATTAAAGATCTTGACTCTTCAACTCTCTCTTTATAGGATTTATAGGCTTTACAACTAACTCCTCATGTGGAATGAGTTGGAATATGTATTTATAGAATATATGTAGTCATTATTGAAAGGGAACATGTGAAATGGATGTATGAATGTCTTAGGGTATTTGGAACATGTTTTCAAAATATTTATGAAATTATTATATAACTCATCTATATTATCTATCTTGGAGTTGTGCCTCGGTTTTACATTGTTATACATGGCATGTACTATGCTGTATTATGTTGTCTTAAGGATTTGGTTCGTAATAATGCAATACCCCAAACTATTCCTAAGGAATTGTGGATTTAGGCATGGAGGACACTTGAAAACGGCCTTGGGTTGTTTTTAATTGTTACATACTAAATGTGACATTCTATTAAGTTATTTTATTATAATTGTAAGGATGCATAGGTGAATTTTGAAACTAATGATAGTTTTTTTTACAAGGGTATATGAAGATTAAGTTCTCTTGGCTTGGCATGTTTTTTTATTCATTTTTTAATTAATTTTAGAAAGCATCTTACCATGTCTGCAAACCCTACTAAAATATAAATACTTAATTGTGTTCATGAATAATTTAAAATTTGTCCACGCTATCAAGGTTTGATATTCTACATTTTGACGATTGAGAGCATCGAACTTGGGTCAAATATTCAATTTTTGGTAGCCCATCCTTACTTAGATTACTAACTATGGATTTTGAATGTTAGAGGCCACATGTTGGCATCAGTTCTTTACGTTGTAGGAAAAGGGGCATCATATTTAAAAACCCATTTAGCAAGGGTAATTCATGTTTATGGCCCATCCATTTGTTTTTTGCATTACTTGTATTGATCCAACCATTACATTAATTAGCGATTGAAGAAAATTTTAATAGAGTTAATTGTTAAATTTCATCATCTAATGTGGTAAAATAGATTGGTTCCTTTTAATGGTGCGATTTATTTAATTCATATTTCCCCTTCTCCTTCCCAAATGCATAGGAAACTAAAGGGGCTAGTTGAAGAGAGGATGACTCTTGGGTTATAATAATATCAATAGTTGTATCATATTTCTTAGTAGGTATGATAGGGTCCTTGAAAGAATTTGAAAGCTCATATGCCTCTATAAAAAAAATTGTGCCCATCAATTACATTCAACATAGGGTCCTTCCATTATGAGGGTTTTCTATTTTTCTCTTTTATCCCAATGATTATTTACTTGAGTAAGAAGTTGCCACATTCCCATGCCTGAAGCATACTCTACAAATGAAACCATTGTGTTCATAATCTAGTTGCTATGATCAACTATGATTCTATCTTTCCAAAACAATTTTACTAGGATGCCCTTTACTTATCACTTAAAAAGAAAATTTAGCCACATGTTGAGTGTAATGTCTCTTTTGTCTTTGTTCCTAAGGTAATAAGTTTACCCAAGGAATTACTAATGGCGAAAAGAGGCCTATAGATCCAATACTTGAGAGGGAGGCTTGGTAATCTTACACAACAAGAGTCTTATATTAATTACTCCAAAGGATGGTTGAAAGATGACACCCATGGAGTCATAAAGTGGCCAACTTTGTTTATAAACCAAGGGCCCTTACCAAAAACCGTTTCACTATCTGACTCAAAGTAGAAATCCAAGATAAAGAAACCCTTTGCGAACAAAGGGGTCGTGACCAAATCCTCCAAGAAACAACTCCATGAATCTATAATCCATGATCAAAGGTTTTTCATTAATGGCCATAGGGCATTACATATACAAATCATCCCATGTTTAAGTTGGTAATTTCCTCTCACCTTGACCTACGTAGACTCCATCATCACTACCAAAACAAAGGTTGTGTCATCCACAATGAAGGAAGAAGTAGGGGCTTTCTCAATTTAGAAATAACTACTTGCAATTAAACCAATGGTAAATGCTATGCTTATAGGAGGTTTTCCAACCAGAGAAGAGTGGCCTAAAGTGATGTCAATTTTCCTTCGATAGTCCTAGCTAAGAGACAAACTTTATGAACCTTGGAGAAAGAGGGTGTCCCATAACCTTGAGAGTATCAATGAAGGCATGGCACCAGGTGATTCTTACTAAATGTTATAATCAACCAAAGTATACACATTTTCTATATTCTTACCGACACAAATCAACTTCTATTGATTAGGAGGGACTCCTTATTTTCCTAAATCTAAATCTTCATGATATAAATGGTGTTCAAGCTCTCCACCTCATGGTAATTTTTATCCTAAAAGGGATTCTTATAATGATTTGTGTGTCACTTTTAACATGGACAAACATTACTAGCAACCCCTAGTTTTTGTAATTGCCTACTTTATTAACGAAACCATCTAAAGAAAAAAATGGACCTAAAGCTACAAATTCTATCAAAAGTTAACTCTAGTTCACACTTTAAATCAAAATTGATGAAGGTACCTTAGAATCGATGGTTTGGTTTAGGTCACTATGTAAATGATTTATGGTTTTGTAGAGGTCAAGGGCATCAGAGTCGTAGTTATTCCCTAGGGATTTATCCAACCATTCCAGGGGCTTGGCATCTAGCATCCGAATGGCCATGTTCACTGTTTCCTTTTGCTTTGTCTTAGGAAATTTTAGGAAATTTAAGGACCACCTTGGATTTCTTCTTCGAGCTCTCAAAATTGAAATTTTCATGAAGACCCACCACCATGGACATTGTTATCCTTCTACCTTTTGGTTTCTCATTCTTGTATTTTGTACCAAATGGAACAAAATACTAATCCCTCTAGTGGCTTCAACAACTACCACACCAAACCACTAATACAAGTCAACCTAAAAAATGACGAGAAACTAATTATTGTTTAGGTATAGTGTTAAAAATAGACTATGCATCACAAAAATGATATAAACACCAATAATTTCATTACTAACAGAGTCATTAATAACATTGACAACAATTCTCTTTTCTTTGCCAAGTAGATAGTTACATAAATATCTAACATATCTAACCTATCATAAATAAGGCTACTAATTAGTGTGCCTTTATTACATTACAAAAGACATTGGACTATTATACACCAACACCCCCTCTTCATGCTACAATTCTAAAGTTTGATAAATAACAACAAAAACATAAAAGAAAAATGTTTCTTTAAGCATGTTCTCTTCTCTACATATCTAGAATCTTGCTAGTACTCCATCATGTCATTTATGAATTCCTCAAATTCCTAAATTCTTGAATTATCCTAAATTTCTGGGTTCTCGAATTCCTCAAATTCCCAAGCTCCCAAATCATTGAAATGATCAAATTTTTAAATTTCTTGGACAACAATCCATGTTGAGTTAAACTTTTTTTTTTTAATTTCTTCCTATATCAAAGATTCAACTACTCAAAAAAAGTAATCCCCTTATGTCCTTTATCACATTTCTCAACTTCATATTCAGGCTCAAATGGTTCTTCAATTTTAAAAAAAATGTTGTTAAAGCTTTATTATGTTTTTCTTTGTATTTAACCTTCCCGTTTAGAAGATAATTAGCTCAAATTTTACAATTCCAAGTTTTATAACACATTTTTCTACAATAATAGCACTTAAGCCCTTTAACAATTTGTTTTCCTATTTTCTTGCTCATTCGATTTTTGGTAAGTGATGCATTCTCTGGATAAAGACCACCTTTTGAATCTCCTTCATCTACCCCTTCATTTTATTAGATTTTTATCATTTAATCAATATGATCTAGGATCTTATTTGAGAGAATAACATGCACAGCAATAATCACAAAATACAAGAGACACGAAGAGTTTTCCTCAGCGAAACCATAAAGGAGAAAACCCCGCAACTTCCTCAGAGATAGAATGAGCACCAATAGCAAAAGTAAAACCCAAAAACACAAAGATGTTCTCCGACAGTTGTTCTCTCTCTCACTTGTGTGAGCTCCTCTTCTCTCACTCATGCGCTACAATTGAGTGAGTGTGTGTGTTTCAAATAGAGAGTCTCACTCTCTATTTATACTAGTTTTCCACTTGACAATTACATTACAGGGCCGACCTCACTAGGAGAGTCTAATAACCCTAATACCCCTCAATTGTGGGGACTATTACCTTGAATTACAAAGGAGGGTTAACCTCAGTGACTTTACATGATTTTATTATATTAATGACTCTCCCGATCAAAGGAACATCGGGGTACAATGAAATACAATATAAAATATATGAGTGAATACATTCCAAAGTTACAAATACATCAACACTCCCTCTTAAATAGGAAGGTATTCTCTTGACACAGTGCATCAGCACAAGTCTACATTACTAGATCATCATCATCACTGTTTCCACTATCCCGAGCAAATGGTGCTATCTCTCAATTCTACTCGTCATAGGAAGTTCTACAGAGACAGCCTTGCTGGATGTAGGCCTAGCCTCCGTGTAGGTCTTCAGATCTTCAGCGCTTATATCTGACCATGGGAGGAACCAATCCTCTCGCCATGTCAGAAAGGAACAGCGCTTACATTTGACTATGGGAGGAACCAATCCTCTCCCCATGTCAGAAAGGCGCATCACTTACATCTGACCATGGGAGGAACCAATCCTCTCGCCATGTCAGAAAGGCACAGCACTTATATCTGACCATTGGGAAGAACCAATCCTCTTTCCATGTCAGAAAGGCACAGCAATTACATCTGACCATGGGAGGAACCAATCCTCTCACCATGTCAAAAAGGCACAACACTTACATCTGACCATGGGAGGAACCAATCCTCTCACCATGTCAAAAAGGAACAACACTTACATCTAGCAATACATTGTGGCATCAACCCTCTCTAATGAAGCATCACTCAAAAGCTTCAGGTTTGATGCCATTGGTGTGGCCATGTCCTTGCAGTCCATCATCCTGAACCTCTTCAGGATCTCCAATGCATACTTCCCTTGTCCAAGGGAGATTCCATTCGCACTCTGCCACACCTCCATGCCTAGAAAGTAGTGCATCATACCCAATTCCTTCATCTTGAACTCGGCAACAAGTCTCATTCTTGCATCTTTAATGAGTTTCTCTTTTCCTGTCAGGGACATGTCGTCGACATATAATAGGAGTATCACTGGTCTTTCGCCTTCAACCTTGAAGTAAAGGTTGCAATATGCTTTACTCTTAATAAAGTCTAGAGCCATCAGTAATATGTCCATCTTGTCGTACCATGTCGAACCTCGGGATCTTTTGTAGTCACTCCCTCTGAAGTGAAGCATCATTCTCCCTCTACCTTTCGTACTCTATGTATTGAAACATTTTGTACTAGAGTGACAAGTAGCTTCCTCTGCTACTAATATTCTATGTATCCATCTAGGGTCACTGGATACCAAGATCCTCTATATTGAACCTTTTCAAAAATTCTTCTCGCACCCATCTATGAGCTTGTCATCCTCTATAAGCTTTCATTTTCAACCTTATAGAAAAGGTTAAGATATTCATTACTCTAAGTGATCTCCAAGCTCCTCATTTATGTGTTATCCTATGGGTGCCTTATGAGCTCATACAAGGCCTTCTTTAATTTGTACACATGAGTATGACTGTCATGTGTCTCGACTTCCAGTGGTTGCAAATGTCTGATATTGTTTCTGCGGTATCTCGGAAGGTACTGGTCCTCTGTGTCTAAAATTTCATACTAGGGTAGCCTCGTCTGTCCTCTTTCTAACACCACAAGTTTGAGCAAATTTGGGACTTATGAGAGATTTTCCAAGGTGACTTGTTTCAGGACTGTTCAGAATAGAGAAATTGTACAGACTGCCATGTGTCATTGTTGCACCTTCGGGGTCTGAAACTTTTACCACAAAAAGTAAAGTCCGTGCCCTATCTGGAACATCTTGCGAAATTTCACTTGGACCTTCGTAGCCCATGATATAGTAATTTTCCCTACGTGTCTTGTTTAGGGATGAATCAAGAGAGAGGCTGGAACCCTGATTTGGAGGAATCATATCTCCCAGAATATAACGAATATGAGGCTGAAACTTTTACACATGGTACATCAGGAATTTATCTTCGGCCTGTAAAGGTTTCAGCTCCTGATCCTTCTCCAATATCGAGATATAGCGAATGCACCAAAATGACTAGTTTTAGTCTTTTAGGGTTTTTTGGTCCGAGGTCAAATTAGGGTTTGACTTTCCTAGAGTTTTACCCGACCAAAAATTTCGATCTTGGTCTCTAAATTTTGATTTTGAGGAGGAGAGCAGTCCTATGCTGGGCTCACTCAAAAATTCCTCTTCTATGAAAAAGTCCTAATTTCCCGCAGTAGTGACTAGTCAAAAACTAAAAATGCCCATAATCAAATTCTGCTTCGACAGAAAGATGCGCCCTTCAATGGAGATTTAGACTAGCCTCCTTTTGCTAATGATCTGTGGAGAGAGACCCAAAAAATAAGAAGCCCGAGCTTCTGCAGCTGCACATTGTCTTCTTTTCAGGTTAGCTCTGATACCATGTTAGATTTTTTTTCATTTAATCAATATGATCTAGGATCTTATCTAAGAGAATAACATGCACAACAATAATCACAAGAGACAAGAGACACAAAGAGTTTTTCTCAGGGAAACCATAAAGGAGAAAACCTCGTAACTTCCTCAGAGATAGAATGAGAACCAATAGCAAAAGTAAAACCCAAAAACACAAAGATGATCTCTGACAGATGTTCTCTCTCCCACTTGTGCAAGTTCCTCTTCTCTCACTCATGCACTACACTTGAGTGAGTGCGTGTGTTTCAAATAGAGAGTCTCACTCTATTTATACTAGTTTTCCACTTGACAATTACATTACAGGGCCGACCTCACTAAGAGAGTCTAATAACCCTAATACCCCTCAACTGTGGGGACTATTGCCCTGACTTACAAAGGAGAGTTAACCTCAATGACTTTACATGACTTTATTATATTAATAACTCTCCTGATCGGAGGAACATCGCGGTACAATGAAATACAATCTAAAATACACAAGTGAATACATTCCGAAGTTACAAATACATCAACACATTTAGCCTTTAATTTATCCTTTTATCTCCGACCAAAATATATGATATCAAATCATATAAAGTCTATGAAGATAATTGGCTTAGCATAAAAATTACATTATTCTAAGTTCAAGGAAAACTATTCAATAATATAAGTTTTATATCTTCTTCTTCTACTTTTGTATAACTTAACTATTTTATGAACAAATTAAACTTATTTATATAACTATACATAGTGGTTTCAACAAGCATTTTAAATATAAGCACTCATAACTTTAATGAAAAATTTGCATTTATCGCTTTTCTGCAAAATTACTTGTTCAATTGTCCCATATTTGTTTACATGACTTTTCTATATCAACATGATGTAATTTTGAATCTGAAGATCCAAACCAATAATTGACTTCGCTTTGTAATCTATTCTTTGCTACTCAATTAATTTATTAGACTGAGTAGGTTCTACCTTGGTACCTTTGACCATTCACCACAATTTTTTGTTCATTAGTTGTATTTGACTTTACCTTCCAAGTATGAAAATTAAGACCATTGAATTTTCCTAAAGGGGTTTCCATTCTAAAAAATCATGTGTCAACTCTTGATGAAAACTAAAAATAAAAACCTACTAAATGATTTCCTTCCTTTAAATAATTTGCAAAAAAATGAATAACACAATTAGAAAGTGAGCTGTATTCTCCTCTAGTGACAAGCTTTATTCTTTCTTTTCCTTCAAACATGGCAGCAAGTATGATGTGCAATGAATAGGCTTTATTACTCTTGAAACATCGATACAACTATTTCGAATTTGATGGTTATAAACCCTTAATAGCCTCTCAAGGTAAAAAATGGACTCCAATATCGCCATGTTTATAGACTTCACTCCGATACCATGTTAAAAATAGACTATGTATCCCATAAATTACATAAGGACCAATAATGCCATTACTAGTGAAGTCATTGTTTACATTGACATCAATTCCTTTTTATATGACTAGTCGATAGTTGCATGACTTATATAACTTATCTAATCTAACTCCATTTTATCAATAATGTCTAACCTATCATAATTAATACTACTTATTAATGTGTCTTTATTACATTACTTTAGACATTGAAGAATTACACTACATCATCTAGGAGCCTAACAACTATATCCAAAATGTTTTTAGCATCATGGGAAATCCCAAAGGAAAACCCGATATTTCCACAAAGCCTTTGTAATATATTGGTTTTGAACCTTCAAATATACTATTTAAGTCATGTATTATTCAAATGATCTAATTGATGTGATATGTCTCAAGACATGTGGGTTGAGTTAAATGACCCCGTGTGTACATAATATAAAAAGCGATGTGAATGTTCCTAGTTCAAAAGATCAACGCTAAGACCCAACTAGTGAATATGCATTAGTCCCGGTGGTGGGATTCAATTATGGTATGGTGTTGGCCCTAGTAAAAGTTAAGCAAAATTCAGCCAGAATTCTGCTCGGGAAGATAAAGAATATGGTCGCAAGACAAAAAAGAAGAGTTGCGACGAAAGAAGAGCTGCGATGGAAGAGAAGTTGCGACAGCAACAACCGCGACGGAAAGATCAACGACGAGAGTAGCCGCGATGGAAGAAACCACAATAGAAGAAGAGAAGAGCAGTTGAAAATGACAACTCATCTGATCATGGGTAAGGAGTTAGTTAGAATAAACCAGGCTTTTGGTAATAAAATATAATTGTGTTTTGGGTCGAAAGTGCCTATTTTCAGTTATAACTGAATGTATGAGAATAGAAATGACAATCTATTGGCTAACAGAAAAGAGTTGGTTGATTAGGATAGGTAGAAGCTTATAAAAGGGCGAACCCAAGCTGTGTGCGGGGTTGACGTTGGTTATCGATTGTTTTGTTAGCTAAGTAGTCGATTGGTTGGTTAAGCCACTATGTAGGTAGAGAAGAGAGGAGGAGATTTGTTTTAGCTACAGAAACGATCCAGGATGTGTGCGGATCGACATAGGAGTGAAGAAGAGAAGAAGTATCTAGACTCAAACCAGAGAGCATGAGGGAGAGAAGTCTATATGAGTTGTAAAGAATACCTAGAGAAGAGTCTACAAGCTGAATGCGCAGACAAAAGGTGCTAGCATATTTCTCATGTCAGATGAAGAGTGCCTTTATGGTCTTTCCCAGATGGGTTTCCACGTTAATTATTGTCTATGTGTGTCATTGATTAATGTGTTTATGTCTATTGCATGTATTTTGTGAATAACTAAATTTGAATATGTTGCACTGCATCTGTTTATGAAGAATCCCATATATGTATGTGTCACACTGCTTATTGAATGAATCTGTGATAGGGTTGCTATGTTTATTGTTGTAATATGTTCGAATGGTAATTAGACTATTATCTAGAATGAATAGACAAGGGATAAGAAGTATAATCACCGGCTTCGATCGAGTGTTGTGATAAGGTACCGCGAGAGTATAAACCCCCACTTAATTGCATAAACCTGGTTCTTCCAGTTCCCTATAAGATATATCGGGTGAGACTGCATCTACATCACAGGTGTTGCCGACTTAGCCCTGCCTTATCGGGTGCTCGATATCTGGGTCTTTGTTTACGACCAAGGATCTGAACCTGGGTCGACCGAAGGTGAAATCCAACAAATGGTTATGTTGTCGGGACCGTAAATCATTTTAGTGGGGATATGTTTTGGCGCCCAACGAAGCCAGAAATTCAAGATTGGGTGCATTTTAAGGCACTATAATTTGCACAGAAAGAAAGTGAGGGATATCAACTAAATCCAACCAAGTGGTTGGAGCGATACCTCAATAACAGATATTCAAGAGATTTTCTTTTTTGAATTTCATGTTTTGTTGTATGAGTGGTTGTTGAGGCTAGAAACCCAGCGGAGAAACTTCCAAGGAGGAGAACCGATAGATTGGATCCCTCAACAGATTCAACAGTTGAAAATTATTAGCAACCCCATATCTAGGGCAGTTGATCTCTGGGTTAACAGTATTTTGGAAGGATACATCACTGAAATTGTTGTCAACACAATAAAATCATACATTGAGGTGAAACGAAAATCTCTCCAAGGACCTAGAGGTCGTTATTTTAAGTCTTTGAAGATTTGGATCAAGGTGCCTATATACGAGAAAGGGATATTAAGAATGGAGTTCAACGAATAAGGATTTGTGCACAAAGACCTGGGATATGTCACAAGAGAAGTTTGAGAAAAATGGAGCAGAGTAAGCTGAGATGTTTCCTGGTGATAGTGATATTGAACTAGAAGGTGGGCGTCTAAGAAGTGTAAGAAGATTTCAGTCGGGAAAGAGGAGAAGGACTGCGAACAGAAGAGGAAGTTACAGTGTGACCGAAGGAGAGGACTACGATTTGGTGTCGCACTTTGACAAAGGTTCTTGTGATGAGGAAGAGGAATACTAGCTTATACCTGAAAAAGAGGAAGAAGAAGAAGCTCCAAATTCATAGTACGAGTACACCATACCCACTACCTCGTGTACATCCCTAGAGGTAAGATCTAGAAACTCATCTCCCAATGGTTTTGTTAATAAAAGAAACAAAAGTCGTGGGAAACAATAGATTCCCACTAGCCAAGCAGTGCCAAGAACGAATATAATGGTTGGGAATGATATTAAGTTGTCAATCTTTAATGGAAATGGGTTAGAAGACCCTGAGGAACATTGGTTTCAATGTGAAGTAGCGTGGATCGTGCGACAAGTCCAAGATGAAGCCATCAAGAAGGATCAAATGATCACAACCCTTAGGGGTCGTGCGTTGTATTGGTACATGAAATTCTTTGTGGTTCCAACAGGAGTCCCGCAGAAAACTTTATATCAAATTTGAACAATACTAATAGATGAATTCAAAAATAAAAAATCTGAGTCGCAATGCATTACGGAGATTAAAGAAATTAAGAAATTTTCTTTAGAATCTGTTTGGGAATTCAACCATAAATTTAAGACATTGATGGCCAAAGTAAGTTTTCAGACGTCGAACATTCAACACAAAGAATGGTTTATTGCAGCATTGTTACCACACATTCGAATTCCCTTAATGCAACAAAATATTGTGTCGCAGACCGAGGCTCTGAAATAGGCTATGAAATTGGAATCTTCACCTGTCGAAGAAACTAGTGACGAAATGATGCAAATCCAGTCGCAACTAGCAAACCTTACACTGTAACTTCAAGCCATTAAGAAAGTGAAGCAAGTACAAGAAGAACTCTGGTGTACAAGATGCAGAACAGAGGGGCACCACAAAGACAACTGCTTGACATATATGAATTATGTTTCATCAAGATCATTGAGCCCGATAAATACACAAGGGATGCCTTGGTGTAGAATATTCCAGACTAGAGTCCATTGGTCGAAAGAATGTTTTTACTTACAGAATATTGTAAGTGCGTCAGGCAGTTTATACTGCATTTTTTGTCGATCAATAGGCCATGATGAGAAAAACTGCAGAGCATATCAGCAACTGCGGTAGAAAACAGTTGATACATATTTAATGAAGAACAACAAACAACTGGAGGCTGAGCGAACTCGGGTTCAATATTTGTCGGTTCAGTATCCTCAGAACCAGTATCCGAAACAATGATACCTTCAATCCAGGGGGGTGGAAATTTTAGAGGCCGAGGACAAGGAGGAGGATTTGGTCGCAGAAGAGGCCAAATTATATGTTATAATTGTGGGCATCCTAGACATTTTGCCAGGGACTACACGAGTCCTACTACGACATGTCGTATTGCAAAGCTTTTGATCATAATGTCGAGCAATGTCTGCAATTGATTACGATGTGGCATACTAGGAATGTGGAAAACATGAATCCACAACAAAATCCCAATCAGAATATCCAAAATGTTTCTACTGAACCAAGGGAACCACATATTGATGGCATAACAAGAGGAGGTGTTGCAATGAGAGCAGATCAAGAAGCACTGTATGGACAACCACATGTGTGACCAACAACACAAAAGAAAGCACCATTCATCGTCCAAAAAGAAAAGGAAGTATTCTTGGACGCGCGACAAGAATTCGTCGACAGAAATCAAGTGTCGACTTCTGGAAACCAATATTGGAGATGCCTGAGAGATTTGACCAGCTACTCAGAAAGCAACCGACGAGAAAGGTTAGTAAAATAAAAGAATGTTTTTAAAGTTGCTTAATGCTAATCCAAAATAAAGATGTTGTCATAGAATTGAAAGCTTTGATAGAAGAATCCCAAGAAGATGTGTGACAAAAAAAAGGGTTAATCATATCGGGAAAAGACTTAAGAATGGTCGCGAACTAAGGATGACTACACTAATAGGAGATTATGATATGGATTATACTATTTTGGACTTGGGCTCCGATGTCAACATTCTTACTAGACAAACATGGGAGAGAAAGGGAAAGTCGAGACTCCTATGGTCTCATGTCCATCTTTGATTAGCAAATTAGTCGAAAGTTCTACCTATCGGTCGAATGACTCAAGTGCTTGTTGAGATAGAAGGCCTAAAAACTTATGTCGACTTCGAAGTGATTGATATTATGGACAATACAAATCTATATCCCGCACTTCTAGGGATCGATTGGGTGATTGATAATCAAACAATTATAAATTTTAATAAAAGAATCTTAACAATTGAAGATTCAAAGCTAAGGGTGGTTGCACCATTTGATCCATTGGAAGGATAGAGATACGTTGAGCAAGTGAATAGTGAAAGACAACGTGATTATCTAGGCCAGATTTATAACATTACTTCTACAAGGGATGATTATGTAAATCTAACAACCGACAGAAAGCTCAGTTGGCGCAGTGTTATTTCTTGTACATTAGATTCCAGAGAAGCTTTGGAAAACTGGTAGAACCGATTGCATGAAGTATCGATGAAAAAATGCGCAAGAATTACACAGTCTATGCGACGGGTAGGTAGCGAGGCAAGTGAGCTACCCACATATGAAGGATTCCCTAACCTAGCATATTTTCTAACATAATTTGAAGAAAACGTTACAGAACACCAGCGCTTTTTCGCTCTGTACTTTGCACTGAAAGCTACACCTGCCATATGGTGGGCCGCACATAAACAATCTATCTCAGACTGGCCTCGATGTTGGAAATTGATGGAGATACGATTTGGAGAGAAGATCATTTATACTGGTCAAAATTACACAGGATTGACTAATCCTGTTAAGCACATTGAATATTGTTGTGGGAAATGGGAGGCATGCCCGCAATAGGAATGGGTTCATCATTTTGTGCATACATTGGATATGATACCAAGGCACTAGTACACGTCAGTTGAGTTGGGGCGAGGGACTCTTGAATGGGATGAGTTGGCTTCTAGCTTTACACACACATTCGAGTTTGTCGATGATCATCCTTCGATTGATGTTTCATTGCAAATGATCAAGACGAAGATATTTGAAGATATCCCTATGTCAATGTCAAACTTTAATCAAAGCAACATGATAGTACAACACTGGATGGAGTTCTATAATGTGACGAGTGAACCTGATGACGATGACCCGCGAGACACAAACATCCTAGAGTCTGAAGGTACTCACACATGAATTCCAAGATCTGTTCCCTACAAAATTTTCAGAGACGAAGGGGATTGTCGAAGACCTTGGAGAGATGAAGATACCGTTAAAGCATGACGCAAAGCCTATAAAGCAAAGACCATACCGACTGAATATGTGGTATAAAGAAAAGGTCAAGATAGAATCAGATCAAATGCTAGATCCGAATATCATAGAGCCGATTGAAGAATCTGAGTTGATCAGCCCGATAGTAGTTCAAGATAATAAGACTACCAGTGAAACACTTCTACGTTGACCTAAGAAAGCACAACGATAGTATTCCAGATATACAACTATTTGTGATCACGATATTTGATGATCATTACAAATATATTATAAATTTCTTGATTGAAAAAAGAAGTAAGAAAGTTATTCAATGTGAAAATCATTGTGACTCTTAGATTTTCGAAATGGGTAGCTAACTAGTACCTGTCAGAAAAAAGAATCGAGAAATCATATTATGTGTGGATTTCAAAATTTTGAATAAAGTGTCATTAAAGATAACTATCATGTGCCGAAAATGGATCACATACTGCAAAAGGTTGTTGGAGCTGAAAGAACTTCTACTATGGATGGATTTTCAGGATACAACCAGATAAAATTTCTTCCTAAAGACCAAGAAAAGACATCCTTTACTACACCATTGGGAACTTTCATGTATGTTAAAATGCATTTTGGATTAATGAATGCAGGAGCTACTTTCCAAAGAGCCATGGTGTTTGTCCTAGGTATGTTAGCTATCCTCCCTAGGCTTGTTATTTACCTTAGACCTTTAATCCTTTGATTTATTTTCCCTTTTTCCTAAAAGTTTAGACTGCTTTGATTTCATTTTTAAACATTCTATGCATTCAAAAATATTTTGGTTTTTAAACCTAAGCTCCTATAGATTAATTAAAGTATTTTCATATTATGAAATGCAAAGTTAAGGTTAATGATGTATTGCCTATGTTTAACACAACCTGGCAGTGCATCTTATCATTCAAATGCATGCACACTACCAGC
This sequence comes from Pseudotsuga menziesii, assembly GCA_001517045.1. Classification (NCBI taxonomy): domain Eukaryota; kingdom Viridiplantae; phylum Streptophyta; class Pinopsida; order Pinales; family Pinaceae; genus Pseudotsuga; species Pseudotsuga menziesii. The sequence continues at coordinate 97,108 of LPNX010741984.1, read as the reverse complement.
TTACCAAGGTTAAGTTTATGTGTAGGGTTATCAAGTAATCAAGCAGTTGATTAGTTTCTAGGGTTTGTCCATGTTAGAGAGCCGACATTTGGCTCTTATTTGTACTGAGAAAAATACCTTGAGATATCAAAAGAATATGGGGAAGGGAATCTGATTTCCCACACTGATGTTTTCTTGAATCAAGTGGTTCTTCAAAGCTGGAAAGATTCCATAAAGGCACTTCAAAGTTGTGAGCATGTGCTTCCACATGCAGAGGAATTACAAATTGTAAAGAGATGTGTTGATTCATTAACTGTTAAAGTTTGCACTGATCCAAAATTATTTGGATGGGCTATGATGGAGCATGGATCTATGCAAAGTCCTGGAGTTGGACCAAAAAATGCTAGTTCAGAATGGTGCTCTGGATGGTGGAGCAGGGACCCGTCTTTATCCACTGACTAAGAAGAGAGAAAAACCACTTGTTCCTTTAGGTGCCAATTACATGTTGATCGATATCCCTCTTAGTAATTGCATCAATAGTAATATCTCTAAGATTTATGTTCTTACCCAGTTCAAATCGGCCTCTCTCAATCGTCATCTTTCATGGGCCTATGCGAGCAACATGGGTAGCTACAAAGATGAAGGATTTGTGGAAGTACTTGAAGCTCAACAGAGCCCTAAAAATCCAAACTGGTTTCAGGGAACAACAGGTGCTGTGAGACAGTACTTATGGTCTTTTTGAAGAGCAACAAAGTCATGGAATTTATTATTCTAGCAGGAGATCATCTGTACTGTATCGACAATCAGAAATTCATTCAGGCTCATAAGGAAACCAATGCAGATATCACTGTGGCAGCTTTACCCATGGATGGAAAACGAGCAACAAATTTTGGTCTAATGAAAATTGATAATGACGACCGCATCACTAAATTTTCAGAGAAACCCAAAGGAGAACAGTTGGAGGCGATGGCAGTGGACTCTACAATTTTAGGCCTAGATAAAGAAAAAGCAGAGATGCCTTGCATAGCTAGCATGGGGATTTATGTTGTTAGTAAAGATGCAATGTTGAAGCTTTTGTGTGAACAATTTTCCCATGCAAATGACTTTGGAAGTGAAGTCATTCCAGGTGCCACTTCGATTGGAATGGTGGTACAAGCCTATTTATATGATGGATATTGGGAAGATATTGGTACCATCGAGGATTTTTATAATGCAAATTTGGGTATTACTAAGAAGCCAATACCAGACTTCAACTTTTATGATAGATATGCTCCAATCTATACTCAATCTCGATTTTTACCACCATCGAAGATGCTTGATGCCGATGTGATTGACAGTGTTATTGGCGAGGGATGTGTCATAAAGAACTGTAAAATTCACCACTCGGTTGTTAGGATACGTTCTTGGATTTCAGAGGGGGCAATCATAGAGGATGCCTTGCTCATGGGTGCTGATTAAATATTGCAACAAACAGCAAGCAAATCAATGGAAGATGTGCCTGAGATAGCGAAGAAGTGGACCAGGGTGCTAAGGACGGGTTTGTTTGAAGCAAAGTTCATCGTTGTTGATGTCAACACAGTTATGTTTACAATGGAGAATGGGAAGGACATTGTAGAGTTGAAATATTTTATCTTGAGTCAACCGAAAGCATATGAGTTCAAGTTAGGTCAGCATGCTTATCGAAGACTTGGAGATCCTTCATTACAAGAAGTTCTTGAAATGTTACATAGAAATGAAGCTGAAACAACCGACGATGGTACTATGAAGGAAAAACCCATGAGGAAGACAAACTTTAAAGTTTAAATAGAAACATTGATGTTCTTCAAATAAATTGGGGTTGCTGGCATGGCATTGGCTCTAGTTTCAATGTTATTTTTCCTCTCTTGGTTAGGATATACTGTAACTTCTGCTAGAAACAAAGACAAGTAGTCGGGTAGTAGCTCCTTTCAATCAGCTCAAGCAAAGACTTTGATTACAAGTGAAGACAACGCATATGGAAATTATTTTCTGCAATGGCGTAGGCTAGAAGCAAACAAGGAAAAGCGGTTGTCTTTGGCAGTCATGTGGTCCATCATTTTGGAGAGAAGAGCTCTCTCTATGGAGGTGTTGGTTCTTGTGTAACAGAATCCCTTCTTGAATTTTCTTCTGCAACAACACAAAACCACTTATGGAGATGTTGGTTCTTGTGTAACAACATCCTCTTTCTGGGATTCTCCTATGGCAACTTCGGCAGCTGACTGCGAGGATGTTGGTTCTTGTGTGGCAACTTCCTCCTGAATTTTGATCTTTTTATCTACCTAATTATCAGTTGCGATCTTAGCAAGGGAATGTAAGGCTGCTGGTTCTTGTGTGACAGAGCCCTGTTCCTCTTTTTCCTCATGCTGCTGGGGTTGGATGACTTCTTCAATATGAAGTTGTTCTTCAAGGATTTCAGTATCACCTGAGGATTGTGATTGAGCTTGTTCATCTTCACCTAAATCCACATCAGGAATGACATCCAATTCGAGGTTGGTTTGATGTTGCATCCCGAGAGTCTCTACTGCAATTTTCAAGGATGTTGTTTCTTATGTAGCAACATCATGGTTTACTTCTTCATCTCCCTGTTGTTGTGCTTCCATTTCTATTATTTCTGTGTCATGAGAGGCTTCAGGGATCACAGTGCAATCTTCATCCATAAAATCAAGAATAACCTCATCCTCTGGTTCCTCTGTCCCAAGGTTGGTGGAAATGTCTATAGGAATATTCAAAGGTGCTGGTTCTTGTGTGGCAGCATCCTGCACATCTGAAACTTCCTTCTCATGAAGTTTCTCTTGGGGAATTTCACCATCTCTCAAATTGGTAATTTCATCAGGAATATTCAAAGATGTTGGTTCTTGTGTGGCAGCATCCTGCACATCTGAAACTTCCTTCTCATGATGTTTCTCTTGGGCAATATCACCTTCTCTCAAATCAGGTTGTCCCTGTCCTTCCACAACTGTAAGTGCAGACTGTTGTGTTAAAAAGGCATGAACTATGACCTTTCATCTTGACTCATCAAAGATTTCTCCACACATAAGACAGACCACTCTTTCTTCCTCATTGCCAGCCTTGGTAGGATTTGATCCTTCCAGTTGATCTGCAGCTTCAACCAATGTGTGCAACTTCCTTTAACTCTGTTTTCTGCACGCTTCCTTCCAATTTTCCAATTCTTTTCTGAGTGCTTGTACTTCCTCTTTTAATAGCCTATTTTCAAACAGAAGTCCTTCAATTTGAAGTTCTTCTTTGACTGGTCCCTGTGGGGCATTAATTGGTTTGGGTCTAAGAATGGGGAACTCAATTTGTGCTTCTAAGGTTGCCCATCTTTCCCTTGCTGCTTCTGCTATTGTGACTGACCTGGTTCTTTTTCGTCTTATTGGTGGTGATGCCTTTATTTCATCCTTTGATCTCCTCCTTTTTCTCTGTGGTGCTGGAGTTTCTGGATTCACAGATGAAGTGGAAGGGATATCCCCAATTCCAACATTTTCTTATTCTTCGAGATGTTCTTCCTCAATCAGGGTTCCTCCCCATTCAAGGGAAGATTCAATGGTCACCACATCAGTGTTTTCTTCTGTTATCATAGCTCTAACATCTTCGGTTTCAACTGTCACAGCATCTAATGCTGCTCCAGTTTCAACCTCTGCTGTCAAAGCTACCCCAATATTTAGTCTTTCCACTGTGTTTTCTTGTACATCCTCTCCCAATTGTTCTGCTTGTTCTCCTGACTGATCCTCTGATCCAATCTCATCCCCCCCCCCCCCCCCCCCCCCCCAAACTAAATTGGAGGGGCTCCGAACCTCTTATTGCTCTACATTTCCCCCCAACTATGGATTGAATGACTCTTCTTGATTTCGAACAGGCCCCATGAATACAGGTACTGCCATTTCTTCTTTTATTGGAACACCGGGTAGAAGAACAGGTTCCTGAACTTGAGCTATAAATTGCTCCCAGGTTTGGTTGTGTTGAGCAAGGGTCCATAAGATTATTAATTTAATGAGGCCATGGTGGGTAAGTGAAGAGAGTGGGTGCTTAGCAGCTCGGACAAACCCAACCATATGATGTAAATCATTAAATAAATAGAATGGAATGTTTAGCAAAACCCTGTGACGAAGGTGAGATAATAAAGGAAATTCAGAGTGATATATTGTTTGATACCTACCTTCACAGGTGATATATTTCTTGAGAAAGATTGCTACTTGATTCCATGGCTGTGGCAGTGACTGTAATGCTATCCCACTCCGCAATGATTGAATGTGCTCCCCTTCCCTGAGAAAATCCTGTACTGCTGCTGGATTGGGGGTTCTTCGTCCAAACCAAGCTCTGCCCACCTGGGGAAGACCAGTGACCTCAACCACTATGTCTTCAGAGACTTCAATACACAATCCCCAAACCTCTGAGTGGGTTTCCGTAAGATTCAAGGTTAACTATAAAGCTGCTTCACGGTGAAATCCATTCAGGCGTTGGAAGAATTCAGTTCAGCCCGCAGCTTGAAAGATAGCGAAAACTTCAACATTTCGTCTAAGTTCTCACATATTTGGAGGTGCATATCGAGCTGGAATACCCATGCCTGCCACCTTTAGAAGTATGTTGCAGTCCGACAAATTACAGATTCTGACAATGGAGGTTGAAGCACAGAGTATGCATGAATAGATGAGAGTGGAGTTGGGTAAATTTGGAAAGTTTCAGTGTATCGGACTATTTGAAATTGATCCCAAATTAGGAAAGGTGGAGGTTATTAGGTAACATAATTAGTCATTACATCGCACGAGTGAAGAGTTAACGATGTAATGATGGGCACAGAAAGGAATGTATGATTGATATTGTCAAATCCAATTAATACTTAATCAAGTAGTTAATCAAAGCCATACCTTCGAAAATGCGTGATGGATGATGTCCTTTGGAGAATAGTAGAACGTGTGAGGTGCAGTCATTAAATGTAGTCATTATCACAAGGATGATGTAATGACGTTTTCCGTCGGCGATCCATTGTGTCAAATTGGTCAGAAACATGATGAATGCTGGAGGATAAATCGAGTCGCCAGCGTCAAGGATCTGAGATTACATCTACGCTGCAGGTGTTGCCTGTTAAGCTCTGTTGTGTCAAGCCGATATCTAGACCTTTGTTGACGACCAAGGATCTGAACTTAGGTCGACTAGAGGTGACAACCAACATGCGGTTGGTATGTTTTCCATGGTGTGCTTATGTATGTAAAGCATGGATGCAAATAAATACATAATAATGTGGTATCCACCAAAAAGATTGTTTGAGAAGCAATAAGTGGACCATGATACCACAAAAGGGGAAGTGGAAAGGGGGTGCATGGGTGATTTGAACTTGGCACTTTTCCTTTGGAGGTAATGATCCCTTCGTCTCATCCTTTTTTACAAAGATTCCTTCAATCTTTGACTTGTGCTATCCTTTGACATTTTTCCCATGCTTCTTGGGAAGGGTGTACTCCCTGTGCAAGGAATGTATACCTTGGGGGGGAAGGGGAATCATTGTTTACCATGTGCATGGATCACTTCTCAATTCTCCCCTTAGAATTCTCTTCTTCCTAGTTATTAAGGATTAATCTATGTAAAGACATGGTTGTTATGCCTACAGATGGTTAGAGAACCCCATGGAATAATTGTTGATATGATCCTATGGAAACTGGGGATTTGTTGTTTAGAATAGGAGAGGAAATGAGATGGCTTTGAGGGGAAAATCAGGGATGGAATGTCCACAATGGTTAAGCAAACACCAATGAACCTGTAACCCTATTAGTGATGCTCATGAACAACTTCAACCAAGTGTTTCCCCACCAATTCATTCCCAATAGTCAACCAAAATTTTGAACTCCTATACACTAGAATGAAATAAGATCCCCAAGGAACTGTGGAGCATATAAAGGGAGGCTTTTCCTTGTCCTATGCAGGGAAATTGTAGAGTGTCATGGTTAATTGATGGCTAGATGAGGGATTAGAATTCTCAATATTCAGAATATTGGATTTGTCATGAGAGAAATGGGTTAGTATGAGTAAGATTAGAGTCATATAGGAGCTTATTCACCATGATGGTATCATGGTCTAGCTTGGGGGTGGAATCTATAATTGACTCCTACAATTGGGTGGTGATCGATCCTCAGAAACCAATTTGGTGTACTTCACTTGAAAATAGATACGCATTCATACCTAGCATTATGTGGAATACTTTATGGTTCCATTCTATTGTAATAATGGATAATGAATAAATTCAAAATATGCATTGTTATTTCCATTGTTGTTTTATATTGCCTATGAATTTCAACACTATATTAATGTCATAGGTAGAATTCAATTTGATAGTTGGTTATTAGGGGCAGGATTTTATAATTAAGTACCTCGATGACCAAAGGCATTCAAGTACGTACAACCCCGTGGTGCTCATCTTCACATCAGAATTCCTTGCAGTTATTGTGTCATTTAGGATGAACCATGATCAATGCACAATTATTCTTTGTAGTGAGAACACAGAGTTTCCCCTACATTTGTGAATGGTGGCCTTATACTCCTTACTCACAATGGGGTAAGAAATCATTCACATCATGAATCTAATAGCAAATACATTATGAAAGGGCATTGGAGTTAAATAGAACATTAAACACATAATTACTTAATATACAAGGTTAGCTATTACATGATAGAGTTATACAATTTTACCAATTTCCCTATCTAATTACTCAATATATAAGTTGGCTTTCTGATTGTTATCTTTATTTATATAAAAAAAATTATGAATGAAGTTTTATGTTCAAATCTAGTATGATGTGTTTATTTAGAATTATATCATGTCTAGAACTTCCTAAACCTTTTCCATGCAGATAACTAGGAGTTTCTTATTTAGACCTCTATCTTGTGGTTAGTAACTTTCACGATGATTTTAAAGAAACAATATTTTGCTAAGGGTTTTATTGTTTCCAGAATAAATTTTATAGGAATGGATGTAAATTTAAGAATTTCCTAATATATGTCCTTTATGGTTATTGGGCATGGTGTCCTAAACTTACAAATTCATTGTATAAAAACTTTCAATAAATGAACACATATACGATGCCAACAACTATTTAACAATTCTACATATATATTAAAAGTTATATTCATACATTTATTGTTAATATGAGCCTTCATTAATATATTAAATTATAATCTTGGAATATTAGACCATTACAATAGCTCAAGGGATTTATAGTACATAGTTTACATGATTACAATCATTCAAAACCTATTGGACACAAT
>LPNX010741984.1:3218-89717 GCA_001517045.1 Pseudotsuga menziesii | reverse complement strand
TATATATATATATATATATATATATATATATATATATATATATTAGACTATTGCAAGATGAGCCTACATTAATATATTAGATTATAATCTTTTATGGTTTAGACTATTGCAATCACTTAAGAGATTTATAGTACATAACTTACATTATTATAGTTATTCAAGGGTTCTATAGCACATCACTTGCATGATAAAAATCATTCAATGATTTTATGGTTCTCTAACTTTCCTCTCCACTCATTTATCTTCTAAAATTGTCACTTTCTATTCACCACTTCGTCTCCTTCTCTCATTTCCATTCTCGCTAAGGTGTCCAACTTCCCTTTCATATGGTTTCATTTGCATCAATCACGTTCTCTCTTGTGACATGACATGCATTGCTTTCTAAACTTTGTTTCATGCAGCCTAATACTCTTTAATCTACCTTTGTGTTTCCTCCACTTTGCTTCACTTGGCTCATCTCTAAACATAATATCATTCAATACACTTACCTTATGAACATGTCTCACTCATGGTTGTAGCATGCTATTTTTCATAAAGTTCATGAAATTATTTTATTAACTTATGCAAGCATACTTTGGTGGGCATATATGCATTATCTTCACTTTATCTAGACTTTCTTTTAGCCTTTGACTTATTCCATCTTGTTGCATGCTTTCCATGCTCATTTTCTTTATATTCATACTTTGTCATGTACTATTTTCACTATATTTATACTTCATTTTAAAATTTGTCTTATTCCTTTTTGGTGCATGCTTTCCCTACTCATTTTCCATGAATTTAATTATGCATCATTGATTTTCAATTTCATTTCCCTTTATAACACCTTTTAGACATTGTCTTATTCCTTGGTGCATGCTTTCCACATTCTTTTTCTTTATAGCACATGGGTCACAAGGATTGATTAGACACTCACCAACCCACCCTTGTCTTTTTCTCTTTTTATAGTAAAATCAACCTTGTCTTTTCTCTTTATATATCATTCATTCTCAATGTCTTTTTTCTTTATAGCACATGAGTTATAAGGTTCTATTGGACATTCATCAACCCGTTGTCTTATCTCTTTTTATGGCAAATAAGTTATATAGGTCATTTGAACTCTCTTCAACCAACCCAACCAACTCACCCTTGTCTTTTTCTTTTTTTATAGTAAATTCAACCTTGTCTTTTCTCTTTCATTCTCAATGCTTTTTTCTTTATAACACACAATTTACAAAGTTCTATTGGACACTCATCAACCCCTTGTCTTTATAACACCTTTTAGACATTGTCTTATTCCTTGGTGCATGCTTTCCACATTCTTTTTCTTTATAGCACATGGGTCACAAGGATTGATTAGACACTCACCAACCCACCCTTGTCTTTTTCTCTTTTTATAGTAAAATCAACCTTGTCTTTTCTCTTTATATATCATTCATTTTCAATGTCTTTTTTCTTTATAGCACATGAGTTATAAGGTTCTATTGGACATTCATCAACCCGTTGTCTTTTCTCTTTTTATGGCAAATAAGTTATATAGGTCATTTAAACTCTCTTCAACCAACCCAACCAACTCACCCTTGTCTTTTTCTTTTTTTATAGTAAATTCAACCTTGTCTTTTCTCTTTCATTCTCAATGCTTTTTTCTTTATAACACACAATTTACAAAGTTCTATTGGACACTCATCAACCCCTTGTCTTTTCTCTTTTTATGGCAAATAAGCTACAAAGATTATTTGAACTCTCTACCTCCTTGTCTTTTCTCTTTTTGTGGGAAATAAGTTACAAATAAGTTACAAAGATCATTTAAACTCTCTTCAACCCAAATATCTTTGAAATAATAATATAAAAGATTCATTAATCTTGTATGCGCATGTACATTTATTGTGGATAAAGTGAAGTTTTATAATTTTTTTATAAATTTTACAAGCTTTTAAATATCCTATATATTTTATAATAATAATAAAATTAATTAGAAATTTGTTCATTTAGATTTTGGGAATAAAGAACCCAACATCCACATCTTTATATAGAAAATGGAAATTTCAATTTAATAATGAATAAAAAGTGTGTTGACATAGTTGCATTTTTATATAGAAATGGAAATTTGAACATTAAATTATGTAATAATGGATAAAGCATGTGTTGACATAGTTGCATTTTATATAAAGCATGTGTTGACATAGTTGCATTTTATATAGAAAATGAAAATTTCAACATTGAATTATGCAAAATGGATAAGGGGCCTGTTGACATAGCAGAGTTGCTTCACAAGTATCCAATGATTATAGAACAATAAAATGACTTTAATTAATGCTATATTTTTAGCTTAATGATTATTTATTAATCTTAGAAAGAAAAATTACCTTATTTTTTTTAGCTTAATGATCATTTATTAATCTTAGAAAGAAAAATTACCTTAATTTAAGCTATTTTATTGACAATATAATGAAGAATTATAGAGATGCTTATAATCAAAATTAATGGCTTTCTAACTGATTGAGAGATAATGCACTCACCTCTTGCAATTCCCCCTTGAAATAAACACGCATGAAGGCTACGCTCGGTATGATGTAAACAGAAAAGGAAATGAGGAAAGCACCCATGACTGAGTTGATAGGTCCAAAAAATGGAATAGCCAATGCCAAGAACCAGATCACCAAAACCACCGGAATCCTCGAGATCGCTTTCACTGCAAATCTCTTAGAAGTGTGTATTCCCACTACTTTCTCCCATGCCAGAAAAAGCGGATTCACATTCAACATGAATGCCACGTACTGTCCAATATTAAAACCACCATTTAGTCAAAAGAGATGCTTTAATATCGATCTTTAGGCCTTCTGAGAATGGCGAGGGTTCGTACCTGGTGCAGAATCATAGCAATGATAGAAACATTTTTCATTTTGGACTTTGGCAGAACTCCAAATGCATTAGAATTATGCAGAAGAATGTCCCCATAAGCCCAATACACAGAAACTGAATCTGGAATGGTGAGAAAATAGGTGTACAATACTGCAGCCGCGTAGGCATACTTGTAGTTCTTGGGCTTCCACATTGCCTCCATTAGTTCTCTGCAGAAGCATGACCATTGGCATTTCAGTTGAAATATGCAGAATTTATGATAAATTACAGAAGGGAGACAAAGATGAGGAGTGAATTCAGTACACTACGGTGCACAGTGGATGGAATACTAAACACTTCCACTCAGTGGATTGAATACTGAACCGTCAAAGCCAGTCACTGTAATCTTAATTAAGACCAACTATTTGTTTGTGTCGGTTTTTAATCAAAGTCTATTTCTGGGTATGGATTTTTAATCAAAATTAATGGAGGAAAAAACCAAAAACCAACTACTTGTAGATAACCAAAATCTCAGACCCTGCATTTATCAAGTTACCTATCATTATTTGATAAAAATACAAACAATGAAATTATATGTTGTGAATTCCTCTCAATCTAAAATAGCTGATCATAATGTTCACACTCATAATATTTGTCTCTAGATTTATCTAAAAGAGAGGTTGTGTCACAGAAATCATGTAGAAAAACTGTGAAAACACTTCTAGGAAAAACTGAAGCAGAACAAGGTGATAGAGATTCACATGCACAATCCGTGGCTGCCGAATGAAAACAGGATGTTGGTAGCTCCTGAGAAAAACTGCACCATGCTCTTTGGCCCTTGATGTTTCACATTATCAATCTAAAGTTTCCAGCCACCCTTTTGATTATCAGAGAAATTCAAGGGAAAAGTGAAGTAAATAGACATGAGATCAAAAGCTGTTTACTGACCTGACCATGTTGAAGAGCAGCCACTGTCATGTAAGCCGATGTCAATGTAGTTGTGGCGATCCCCAGCAATGAGACAACGCGGAAGTTGTGAATAGATGGTAGAAGGACTGTTGGTAGTGCCAGAGATCCAAACAAATAAAGCCATTCTCTCTTGTTCCACTTGGAGTTCATGTAATACACATCACTGCATCAATCATATATTTAATAATACAAATCTACACAACCCTTCTTCCCAAAACGTAACACATGCCTGTAAAATTATTAGTAAACACATCATTCAAGCCCCATGAATATGGGTTCTTAAACAATGTGCTTCATGGGTGTTATTGCAGATTTTTACTTATTTGTGTAATAATGCATTGAATATAAATAGGTACACAGTTTAACAGTGCACTTATACAGCTGCGTTTAAATTTGAGTTCGATTTGCATTTAGAAATAGAAAAGCTTTAGGATGGATATCTTAAGTTAACCCCAATTATATGGAGTTGGGTATATGCAACTCTCAGATTTCATATATCTTCTGGTAATGGTAAGTGTGAAAATTGATGGAGCAAATCATAGATGTGATAGAAATTTGGGTTTAGTTACTATCATGAATTAAGTTACAGATCTAAAGATATTAGGAAGTGAAGTTAATATCTAAATTTTTGAATTTTCTTATATAGTGATACATGACTTTTTTTTATTGTAGGATTCTTATACGCCAGATGCGTTGGGGTAGGCCTGCCTATGGGTATGGGGTAAGGGCCTCTAGCCTTGAGACAAAAATATGGAACCTTATAGTTGTTAAGAGTAGTAATCTGGTTAGTTAAGTCTATGTTAATTTCAGTCAGCTATACAATTTTATGATCTGATCGGTTAGCTGGTATTGGTTAGAATCCTCAATTATGTAATATATATATATTACATTGTACAGTATCAAAGTTAAGGTTGTCCTATGATCTTATTTATGTACAACAAAGTTTTCACATAAATCTCATGCTTTGAATCCTACACTAGCTTTAGTCTCTGTTTTTGGTGACATAAGTCCCTCCTTTATTAATAATTATTTCTGGCAAGGACGAGGTCTCCTCAACATGGATCAAACTTAAACAATCGATTTTGACAGAAATATCCTACAAATGGACAATAAGATCTACTAGATACACTCTCATTGTATAATGTTTTTTTTTATGTATGACGCAACCCAATCTGGCTCTTGAAGTTCTTCATTGACCCGAGCACCTTTCAGCTGTTAAACTAGTTAATTAATGAATTTAAGGAACCAAATCGACCTTTGACCATAATGATGCAAATTGTCCATATGACAATACATATAGAATAGGGAACAGATGTGCGTACGAAGAGATACAAACCCATTGCTAGTTAAAGATTGAGACCCAGATCAAGTAACACCAAGGGCATCCTTACCACCAGCATTAGCAGGAACAAAGGTAGACACAGGAAAAGCACCCATAGTAATAGCTTCCATGGCACCACCCGTGGCTAAAGCTCGCAGGCGGCTTCAACCTACTATACTCAAGCAAGTGGGTGGGATATTCGATCGACTAATTCTGACTAATTGGGATATGAAATTATATTTATTAATAGGGTAAAAAGTGGTATAATGGACGGGAAGCTTAGATTAAGCTCGAAGCGGGAAGAATAAGTCATAGCGGTAATCATCAGATTAATTACGTAAGTGTTTATTCCATGCTTACAGAATACACTTCACTTGAAGTGCCTGATTGCTTGGAGGGAGGAGAGGACCCACCCTACTTGCAAACCATACAAAATTTGCATTTTATATTGTTGAAGCACCTGTAGAAGCGCTTTCAGCACCCTTCTAATTTTCATTTCCTTTTCGGAATAACACTATGAATAAGGATATCCATAATAAGTGATAGGGTTCCGTATGCATTACTATCTGTAAACATAATGGTATTACTATTACTATCCGTATCAAGCACTGATAAAGGCCCATGGATTACTCTGAATACGTAAAAGTAATGTAATGAATAAGGACCCGGAGGTCCGACTGAAGGAGGTCTCGACTATGAATTCGTTATATGTAATAACAGTAATTCAGTATGGAATAAATAGGGGCGGAGCCGCTCTATCATTTACTTTTATTTTTATAACAAAATAATCTCTTAATGCTATTCTTTCATTTTTCCTTAAATTCATTACTGAAGCAGACTTTCAGGAAATGACAGTCAACGATGGGAAGTGGCCCGATTGATTGCCCACATAAGCAGAGATAGGCGGAGTCCCACAGATGGACAACAGACATCCTGTCTAAGGATGCTTTGCTTTTGGAGAAAGGTACCTTATCTGAAACTAAGTTCAAAATGGCAGTATCATATTAACCTCTAAAAGAACATTGTTTTAATCTCTTATCAGTTAACTTTATGGCCTTAGAGAGTATTTTATTTTTGTAAACTCAGTGCTATCTTTTAAATCTCACGCCTTTGGTGTCCACTATAGCTGTGTGTCTACATGACACTATAGGATGACTGTAGCATGTCTTGCTTTGATTGTGTAGGCAGCTCTGATTAGATTCTGAGTGCATGTTAGATAGACCTATATGATTTGATTTTTTTTATCAGAAATATCAAATATAAAAATTATTTTTCTATTTTATTATTTTGAAAAATGTGAGCATTGATATTGCTGTGTAAAGGAATTTGAAATACCTCAGCCAGTGTGGAAGGACATAATTTAGGAAACATAGAAATGTGCCAGCTGCTTTGATGCCTGAGAAAAGGATGGATTAATACAATTTTGAGAAGTGCCTTTAAATCAAATCCATCCAGCGAGGGCAGAGGTGTTTTGAAAGCACAAGGGATATATTGTGCCACAAATATCTAGATAAAAATATAAATAATTAAACAGGAATCCTGGTTTGAGGCAAACACATAAAAATTATCTCGACAAAAATAAAAAATAATTAAGCAGGCTTTGATGCCTTGATTCTAGATAAAAATACAAATAATTAAACAGGAATCCTGATTTGAGGCAAACACATAAAAAATATCTCGACAAAAATAAAAAATAATTAAGCAGGATTTGATGCCTTGATTTGAGGAATCACATAAAATTTATTTTTGAAGATGACTCAAAAGTCTAACCTGAACATGTAAATGGAAAAAGTCAGGACCCCTCCTGGGAGACTGCTACTGAGGTGAAGGGGATCAAGTTTGTGACACAAATCAGCTTTGCAAGTTAGAACACGTTAAAGGGGCCAAACTCCAGAAAATGGAGATGAAGTGGATCAAGTTTGTCACACAAATCAGCTTTGCAAGTTAGAACATGTTAGAAGGGCCAAACACCAGAAAATAGAAGAAATTTATGTTGATAAATTGGAAAGAACCTTAGCAAATTTCTAAGCCCAAATGGTGCCCTGTCCTTGACAATGGGTTTCCCGTGAGCAGGATAGCCTGAATGAAACTTAACCGATTCTTATATATCCCTAAATCGGGAGCTTCCCCCAAATGATCCTCCCATCAACGGAAGGCTACCTCCCCAGGACCATTTCAGAATGGACTGATGGTGCAGTCTCAGTGGTAATTCTCCCAGTTACAGGAGTAAATGCTGACTAGATAATCACAGGGAGGCTCATCACCCATTCCCTTTGTTTCTCTGGCTTCTCCTTCTGTTTTCTCTGTTATCTACCCCTTGGTGTGGCACAATTCTAAGAACATAGTCTTAGCAGCTAAAATGGATAGCGAGCTTAAGAACTACTTCTATTTACAAAAATGGCTTAACACTTCTATGGCATAATTAAAATGAATAACATAGGTTGATCATCACTTCTAAGACCTAGGACTTGCACACAGTAATCCAGACTTTCCAGTAAGATCCCCCATCCAAAAAAATAGCTCCCCTAACAGGAAGCATAGTTAGATTTTACAGCACATCTTACTGCAATTTTATGTATAATCACCTGGAACATGCTATCAATTGTAGCACACAAGCGAAAGTAAGAGCGACCATGTTGAACCCCAACGTGATGCGCCCAAACCATTTTCCAGCAACGATACCTATAACTTCATGATACTGTGAGCAAATCACCAACAGCATTAACAGCTTCAGTCCAGGAGTATCAGATCCAAAATAAGGTTGGAATCCAAGAATAATTGTACATTAACGACCTACCTGAAGTATATGTCTTTTGTGAAGAATTCCCGTGGCTTTAGTTCTGGCAGAGGCCTCCGCATAAAGAACACTCAAAAGATAAACAGTCCAGCATCCAAAAGCACCATACAGAAACTGAAATCCGATGCCTAAGCCATAGCCCATTTGGGATAATGTGTATGGCAGAGTCAAAATCACAGATCCAACCTGATCAAACATATACAAGAGTTAGAAGCCCTGAAGCAAGATGGGAAGTTTCTGTTGGAGAAAAACGCCGCCATAACTGACCTGAGCAGCTACAGCATTGACCCAAGCATCAAATATTGAGCCTCCATGCCATATGCAAGCATTCCAGGTCTCCCTCAGGTCCCATGTTTTTTGTGACAGCCCTGCAGTCTCGCCTGAATTTCCATTGCTATTTTGCATTTCTGTTTCCATGGCCTCAGTGTGTCTTGTTGCCATGGCTCTTAGACCGGCCTCCAGAGCCCAAACCCAAGTGTTGCTATCTAAATTTATTTATAGTCCGTGACTACTGCAGTACATATATGATTCCATTAGTAGTACTCAGGAATAATGAAAGTAAGTAGGCTTGCAGAGATGTTGAGAAAATCTACAGAAGAAGAGCTTGAGAAAGAGCCATAAGTACAGAAATGGCCATTAAAGCAGCTTCGTTTGTATCTAACTCACTCAGGCTTTTGTCCAAACAACAACAAACCGCTGTAATAGTTCATCAATTCACTCCAATTTCTAGATAGAGATTTCATGACTAGGGGATCCTATGGTGGGGCCTATTTAAGATTTCTAATCCATTTCTGTAATAAAAAATATAGATATTTGACCATAATTAAACCAAACTCTACCAAACTCTGTCATTAATGATTGAAAACGTAAAAATCATTTCACCTTTAAACCACTCCATTAAAAAGTTGTATGAAAAAATGAATAATATGTAAACCTTGGAAAAAATGAAAACCATCTCTTTTTTAAACAGCTCCTTTAAAAAGTTTTATGAAAAAGAAGTATTACGTAGTCGTAAAAAGGGTTTTTAATAAGTTGATATCAAAACCATATATAAAACATGATATTTGTTTGGAATTTTACACAAGTGTAAAGACTTTAGTGGGCGATCTATTACTTGCCTTTTTAAATTGATTTTTTTATAAACTGGATATTTTCTTTTTTTTTAAATGATCAAAAAGTTTTTAAAATATTATTTATTTTTGAGATATTATTTAAATAAAATTTTAGAATTAAAATATTATTTATGTTTGAGATATTATTTAAATAAAATTTTAGAAAAATATAAAAACTATACATAGACTTGTAGAGTACATAAAGTTAACTAAAATAGTATTTAATATATATATATATATATATGATTTGGAAATTATTTTAATAAAATTTTAAAAATAATTAAATATAAAAAATTATACATAGATTCGTGTAGTTACATCTAAAATGATTAGTATCTCATGATGTTAAGCTATTCAAAATTTTATATATATATATATATATATACACGCTTTAAGAGTCATGCATATCTTATGTCCAGTGGTGTTATGGCATTATATAGATGAGCATGTCCAGGGCTGCTTTCTCCGTAGGAAGAGCATTAAAATTTTTGGAAACATATTGTCATTTTTCATCTCATGTTTTGGTAGGATATATTTGTTATCACTACTTTTATTTTTTTAAAGAGATAGTTGACCTATTAATGTAGACTTTGATTCATTTGTGAATAAAAATATCTTTTTAAGTGAAAATCGATATGTGTTTAACTTTTCCAAAACTCAAGGTCCATGTTTCAATATAAGATGGTTGGAAAAGGTTTATTTAAACAATCAATTAAATTGATTGAATTTTAGGTTTTAATGATTATTATGTATTAAATGATTCACGCTTTAAATATATATGTAGTGTTCTTAATAAAATGGTTATCCATCAGGCTATTATTTCTTAAGAACCATATAGTGTTGGTAATAAAATGATTATTGATTGAGCTATTCTTTTTGAGGTGGTAACTCATTTTTTAATTAATATTATATTTATTTATAAAATTATTATTTAAAATATTAAAATAATTGATAAATTTAAAAAAAAAATCAAAGTTGTTTGCATTTAATTTTAAATTTTAAAAATTAAAACAAATTTTAAAACTACAGTAAATATGAATATAAAATTGTATGTGAGTTTATGGATTTTTATTATGTAAAGTTTTAGATGTGAGGTGGTCAACAAACGGAAATGGCAAATGAATATAATTTAGGAAAAGAGAACTAGTTATTAAATATAAAGTTAGAGATGATTGTTTAGTGAGGAGAATGAGTGATATAAGGTTAAAAAGAATCAAATATAGAATTTAATAAACCAAAGTTGATCTCAATGGACTTTAATCATCATCATATAAAATAATATTTTTTTGTAAATTCCTTTTTAATATTTTTATTATTTTACACGTTAAAATATATTATTTTATATATAAAAATTAAAAAGTAAAAATATAAGACTGAATTTAGAGTTCAAAATCATAACTTAAAGATATAAAATTTAATATGGAAATATTTTAAATGATAAAATAATTGAATTAAAATTTAAAAAATTTATGGTTTAGAAAATAAATTTAAAGTAAATATAAAAGAGGATAAAAAATTGTATTTCTTAATTCTTATATGTAAAATAATATTTTTCCATCTTTTCTAATTTTATAAAATAACAAAATTACTCTATTTTCTTTTAAATTATCTATTATTTTTATAAATTTATAAATTTATGGTATTATTTTCAACATATTCTTATTTTTAATATTTTTATTGATGATGAAGATGATTAAGGTCTATTGAGATCAACTTTGGTGTATCGGACCTTAAGAAGGATAATACTTGGTCTGAAAAAGCTTTCCAAGCTCACTATAGTTTTGGCAAGTTAGGAGATTATAAAGGTTTGTATTGTATCAAATACTATGAAACCTAGATCTAATGTGAGTGTAAGCAAGGCACTTTAAGAGAAAGTGATTTTCATCCTCAACGCTCATAGAATCACACAGATGGCAAACCCTTTCCGCCCATGGAGTTTTAGGAACAGACCAACGCCATGTTTCACTATGGAGTTCATGAGAGTTTGTTCTAATATTGGCTATATTATTTTTCTTTCGTGGGCTAGTTACTACCGAGAGATACTTCTGATGTTCCAAGTTATGATGAATGACCTCCTTATAGTATCTTAATTTTCTCTTAACCCCTAAATTTTGCTCACACCATAATTGATCTTTAGACTTAGAAGTAGTAATATTTTTGGCATTATCAATGTTCTGCAAAATGTCGTTTTCATTAATGCCCCAATGGTTTATCCAAGCCATGGTATCTTTACACCAACACCGCTTGAGGCGTAGTTGGTTTTGACTTGAGTTTAAAGCAATTTTAGGAAGTCTCTTGTTTCTCATGTTATTTATTTTATGATTGTACATTAGGTATCTAGTCATAGCAATGCTCTCGATGGGGGAAAGACCCACTTCTATGAGGAAAATAGGATAATTCGTATTGCTTTTAATTTTGAGGTTATAAGTTATAAACTGCTTCTGTATTTGCTTAATATTCCTCCAATATTCCCTAGAAATGTTGCACCCCCATACTTCACAACCATACAAGATAACAGGGATGACAAGAGTTTCAAAGAGGAACTTCTTTTTATCCCACATGGGAAGATTGATTGATTTACAGTTATTATCAAGACCAAAATAAGCTTTCCACCCTCCATTAATCCTTTTCTCAATGTTATAGTTCCAATTGATCTTGTGAAGAATATCGATTCAGAGATACTTATAAGAAGTCACTTCTTCTAGATTTCTATTATCATAAATAAAATTTACATAGGTATCTTTCTTAGATTTTATAGACTTGTCTTGGCGTGTTCACAGTCATAACCATGTTAGAGAAAAAAAAATTAAAAATTCTTAATTGCTTATCGAGATCAAAAGGACACCTTGTTATAATAACAATATCATCAGCATAAAGTAGGAGGATGATAACTATCCCATCTAAAATTGTACCGACGCAACATGCTTCTTCTAAACACTTTTCTAGCTTATCAATGTAAATGTCAAAAAGGGTAGGGGAGAGGGGGTAACCGTGTTAAACTCCAATATCTATTTATATATGTTGTCCACCCCTCATTATTCTTAAACTTGGAAATGACCTTTTCGCATAACCTTATCATGACAACTATTGATTCAAAAGGAACCTTACGATCCTCTAGCCTATTCCACAGGTTATTTCTAGGTATTGTATCAGAAGCTTTTCTAAAATCCACAAAGAAACAAAATGGGTCAGACTTATTATTACGACATTCCTATGCAATGTTCCTAAGTGTAACGAGGTGGTCTATGGTTGAATGATTCCTTCTAAAACATGCTTGGCCTTTAGCTCGCTTATCTTCCATTTCTAACCATTCATTGATATTCTTTTCTAAGATCATACCATATAACTTAGCTAAGAGAGAGATAATCATAATAGTCCGATAATCAGAGGGATCATTTTTATCACCACTTTTGAAAATAGAAATAATGAGGCTTTGTGTCCAAGGTGTAGGAAACCCTTTCTTGACCACTAGATTAAAGAGTTTGTGGATGTGCAGGATGAGGACAGGCCCTCCAATTTTTAAGATTTCTGCTTGGTAGCCTTCAATGCCTTTGTATTTTCCATTTGCTAAGTGCTTAACCCCGAAATCTATGTCTTCTAACGAGAAAAATTCCTTCATTGTAAGAAGGGTTTGAATGTTATTTTGATATCCGAGGATTCATAAAACATTTTCATATAGGAATTCCAATATTTTGAAGCAATTTTATTGTCTTCTTTTGTTTTACGAGTTAGAATTTGCCTTCAGAATTTCTTAGCTATCACCTTGGAGAGGTGTGGGAGATTTTCCTACCTTTTACTTAGATAATGCATTTTTTTCTTTTAATTAAGGGTTTGTAGTGATTTATCTTTTCCATTTTTATCGAATATGTAGTAGCTTGCTTAATTTCTTTTCTTGCATCTTTGCACTCTTGATCATACCAAGGGTTGGTTTTGCTATTGCTCGTTTTAGTCAATACTTCAATAGAGAAATTGTTAATGGACGGCGAGAGGGTTGTAGAAAAATTATGGTAGATATTTTCTATATTCTCCATGCTAGATAAAGGAACCAGTTCATTTTTTAGATCATCGAGAAAAATGTCAGCTTTATTTTTATCGAAGATCGGGTGCTTTTGGCAATGATAGTTTTCCTCCTTGGGGTCGTTATGCATGGCAATATTGAGAGTTATAATTAAAGGTTTATGATCAAATTCGGGCTCATGGTCCTTGAAGATGCTTAAATCTATTAATTTGTTGTATATAGGGATATCCGATATAACATAATCTACTACACTACTTCCAATCCTATTGATACAAGTCATCTAGCTAGAGTTTGGCCATTTTATGAGACCGTTGCAAATGATAAGATCTTGAGGACTACAAAATTTTACCAGCTCAAACCCGAATAAATTTTCGCCTAGATCTTCAAAACTTCTTTTGTACTTGTTAGCTAGCTCAAGGTCTTCATTTAACCAAAGAGGATTAGGGTTGGAATATTTGCTTAAAATAATAGCTTGGTTACTGGAAGTTCGAGCATTGAAGTCACCCATCAAAAGGATATTTCATTTGTTCCTTAAACTAGAAATATCATGTTCTTGTTAGGATTATAATCCTCCCTTGTCCAATTCGGTCAATTATGTCTAAATCAGGAGTCCTTTCAGTCTATATTTAGTCACTAGCACCATTGGATCCACTTGGCCTAATTAGGGAACATGTACCAGTTACTAAAGTGTGGGGAACACTAATTGAGGCCAACTACCACGGATTGCACTTGCATCCATCAGTTTAGGAGCCTCCTAGATCAATCCCTACAAATTAGGAGCCACTGGGAGTGCCGATACCAACCTCCATTAGTTGAGTTCAGTTGGTGACTAGTCAAGCTCAGTTAGGAGTCAATTTCATTTAGTTCTAGTATGTTACATTCAGTTCTACTCAGTTAGCGCTAGCTTTGCATGGCTGCAAGTAGGTGAGGCGCATTTACTCACCTACCTCGTTCAGTTATACTAGTTAACTAATAATTAACACTAAATTAGACACTTGAGTTGGGATTAGGAACTCTGATAATGATTTAGACAAGGTCAGTTAACCATACAGTCAAGTAGAGTCAAACCAATTCGAATTTCCTCACATGGATTCGAATTGCATGAGGCTATTTAGCCATTATACTTCATTGTAATTAATTGTCTAATTACTTTTGATTAATGAAAGCATTCACTTTTGGAAGCCATTTTTGCACTATTTCATTCTTTAATTTCTAAGTAAAATTGTATGATCTATCTTGTGAGTTGTGTGTTGATCCACAAATCTATGTGCTCAATTTAATATGGTATCAGAGCCTTAGCATGACAAGGCACTTCTCCTACTATAGATTCATAATTGGATCAAAAAAAAATTTGAGCAAAATTGATCCTTCCAGTACTGCACCAGAAGCAGAGAATTTACCACTTAATATCCCAAGTAAAGGATTTGTTGATCAAGCTTGCTTGATCAACTATGCTAGGTGTGAAGAAAATTCCAAAAGTGTAGGCTGTCGACCTTACTTTGTCTATTTGATTTTGTGATTTACAGGTTTATCAGACTCCTTCACTGCATTCGCTACAGCAGCTCGGTCTCCTTCACTGCATTCGCTACAGCAACCCAGTCTCCTTCACTGCATTCGAAATGGCCCCTCCAATGGAGCTTCTCACTCCTTTCAACTACCACCAGTGGAAGGAGGACATGGAGATGCAGCTTCGCTCCAAAAGACTCTTCAGACTCACGATGGAGACAAAGGCAGGGCTGGTTCATTATGTTAACAAAGAGAAATACTAGGATAGGCTTGATGAAGCATATGGATGCTTGTGCCTCTCAATATCTAGAGATCTTCTCTTCCACATCAATGGATTGAAGACTCCCAAGGAGGTTTGGGATAAGCTTGATTCCTTGTTTGATAAGCAGGATGATCTGAGGATCTATCAGCTAGAGAATGAGTTGATTTCTCTTCATCTAGCCAACTTTGAAACACTGAATGATTTCTTCACCAAATTCAAGCATCTGGTGCTCCTATTGAAGTTGTGTAAGGTTGAGAAGGAGGATGATCAACTCATCCTTTCCATCCTCTCAAAACTTGGTGTAGACTACTCATCCTTTGTTTCAACCTTTCATTCAAGGAATATCACTACTCCAAATTGGAGGATTCCCACTCTTAATGCCTTCATTGAATCTCTCACCCATGAGCATGACAAGTTGATCCAAATGGGGATCATTCAATATTCCATAGATCAAGAACTGGTTGCAGGAGGACCTAAGGTTGCAAATGGTAAAGGGAAGCAAAAAGATGAGTCTCCTATGGAGAAAGAGTATTCAAATGATCCTTCAGGTTCAAAGAGAAGCAAAAAGAATGGCAAAGGAAAGACAGTTTGTTCTTATTGTGGAAGGGGCTTTCATCCAGAAAGCTCCTGTATGAGAAGAACAATTGATGAGATGGCTCTTCTTCTGAAAAAACATAACATTATTATACCTTCTAGTGCAAGGAAGGTTTACCATAGAGAAGAAACTGAAGAACATGAAGAGACATGCCATGCACTGAAGGCTAGCTGCTCAACAGTACATTCCTTCCTCGTTGACTCTGGATAAGGCATATGAGTTCTCGCACTTCATGTCGTTTTCAAAACCAGTGCACTCTCAGTTGCCACTTGAAAGGGAAGGTAAAAACATTACATCTACTTCTTTTGCAGTTTCCAGTAGTACCGTAGAACTAGCTATATCAGTTTATGAGTTTGATATTGAGGGTGATTCAGATCCAGATTCAGTCCCTACTCCCAAGCGGGAAGCTAGGAAGATGACTGGAAATCCATTTGACACACATAAGACAAAGAACCTTGCGCTATGTCATGCAATCTTACCTCCTTTAGAGAGATGCAACAAACTCCCTATGAGATGCTACATGGCAAGGTCTGATCAGAAGAATAGAGGGGACGAAGTTCTTTTGAAGAAGGGGTGTATGTAATGCCCCATTTACTGGAGTTTACTTATTTATGCTAGATAGCATTAAGTAATACATTTGATTGCAATAGAACACGTTCATTGTTCATTGTTCATGGCAAGGTCTGATCAGAAGAATAGAGGGGACGAAGTTGTTTTGAAGAAGGGGTGTATGTAATGCCCCATTTACTGGAGTTTACTTATTTATGCTAGATAGCATTAAGTAATACATTTGATTGCAATAGAACACGTTCATTGTTCATTGTTCATGGCAAGGTCTGATCAGAAGAATAGAGGGGACGAAGTTGTTTTGAAGAAGGGGTGTATGTAATGCCCCATTTACTGGAGTTTACTTATTTATGCTAGATAGCATTAAGTAATACATTTGATTGCAATAGAACACGTTCATTGTTCATTGTTCATGGCAAGGTCTGATCAGAAGAATAGAGGGGACGAAGTTGTTTTGAAGAAGGGGTGTATGTAATGCCCCATTTACTGGAGTTTACTTATTTATGCTAGATAGCATTAAGTAATACATTTGATTGCAATAGAACACGTTCATTGTTCATTGTTCATGGCAAGGTCTGATCAGAAGAATAGAGGGGACGAAGTTGTTTTGAAGAAGGGGTGTATGTAATGCCCCATTTACTGGAGTTTACTTATTTATGCTAGATAGCATTAAGTAATACATTTGATTGCAATAGAACATGTTCATTGTTATATATATATATATATATATATATATATATATAGTTCTTGCACTTCATGTCGTTTTCAAAACTAGTGCACTCTCAGCTGCCACTTGAAAGGGAAGGTAAAAACATTCCATTTGCTTCTTTTGCAGTTTCCAGTAGTACTGCAGAACTAGCTATATCAGTTTATGAGTTTGATATTGAGGGTGATTCAGATCTAGATTCAGTCCCTACTCCCAAGTGGGAAGCTAGGAAGATGACTGGAAATCCATCTGACACACAGAAGACAAAGAACCTTGCGCTATGTCATGCAATCTTACCTCCTTCAGAGAGATGCAACAAACTCCCTGTGAGNTATACAAAGATAATGTATCATGTGGTGTGCATGATGTTGTGATGTTGATTGATTATAAGACGTTTAATTTATAATAGGAAAAATATTGAATCGATGTTATCTCAGATATTACTTATGGTTTGTCTACTGTGGCAGGAAACCACCAATGCATGTTAACGCAAGGTTGCAACAATGGATACAAGGACTCTGTGAGAAATTCAAACCAGCAAGTCAATAATTCAAACCACTGGAGAATCTAGGAGCGTTAGTGAGGTTCATAAATCAATTTTGGGTGCAAGATTCAGCAAAAACCATCAAATTACAGATAAATTACACACAATGATAGTTGGAAACAAGATAATTTTGGATTGTCTAACTATGAAATTGTTATTAACAGGTTTATGAAATACATAATAAGAGTTTTGAATGGCTTTGGAAGCCAATTGTAAGCGAATAACCCAAAATTGCCAAATTGGCATCAAAATCCCCCAAGTGGGCCAATATCATCCCAAATCTCTCCAAATGGCCACGAATTGCTGAAGTGGCATGGATGATGTGTTTTTGGTCAATGATTACACCTTGGACAACATGGGTATGGAAAACTGTATGGTTTAGAATCTCAATGCAACATTAATTGCACCAAATCAAGCCAAATTTGGGCAAAATCCCACTCTAGCACCCCAAGTCAACTTGCCTATCCACATTCAATGAATGGGAGTGCACCAACAATGATGGATGTACATATGTAGCTGGTTGACTAGGCTGGAGTACCCATGTGGGTCATAGAACCTCAAATTGACATGGCATATGTCCACCTAAGCACCCCTAGTCCACCTCATAGTGTATTAAAGCTTAAAAGGCAATAAATTTGACTAATTAGTGTAACTAAGGTACTAATGATGGATTGCTGTTCTAACACCCTCCCTTAATCCAACATCTAAGTATGCTCACAAAATGATCAAGGCATTGGCAACAATGGCTCAAGTCACCTCAAGTACATAATCAGAAATTACAATTTTTATTTGTCCATGTTAACTGAGGAAAGAAGGAAAACATCATGGGAAAGACATTCCCTCAAGAATGGACATGGGGCTGTATGTGCAATAATGTAATAGAAAATTACCATCCCTCACTCACCCCAAGCAAATATCTCAGGTAAGTGAAGGTCTTATTAGTGAAAGCCTTAGTAAAAATGTCAGCAGTTTGCTTGGTGGATGGGCAATACTGCACTGGGATCACCATGTCATGCACTAAGCCCCGAATGTAATGCATGTGTATCTCTATGTGCTTTTTCCTCTGCCTCTGTACTGGATCAGTAGATATCTTGATGGCACTCTGATTATCCACCCAAATGCTGGTTGGAGAATCAATTATGATACCAAACTCCCGAAGGATTCCCTGCAACCAAACACACTGTGTTGCAGCATTGACTACTGCCCTGTATTTGGCCTCTGCTGATGAAAGTGAGATGGTGTGTTATTTCTTACTTGACCAAAAAATGGGACCTTCAGCAAACATGAAGACAAAACCTGATGTTGAATTTCTGTTAATTGGATCACCGGCCCAATCTGAATCAGAAAATCCAGTTAGTTGAAGTGAGGAACTAGTTGTGTAGTGCACCCCGAATTTCTTAGTTCCCTGGAAATACTAAAGAATTGTTTTTGCAACCCTCCAATGGAGCTTATGTGGCCGGTGCATATGTATTACTACAACAGTCACATCATAAGACAAATTAGGTCTTGTATGAGTGAGGTAAAGCAAGCTCCCCACTAGTTGACTGTAGAGTGTGATATCCACCATTGGGGAATTTCCAAATTCATGCATTTTAATACCAGAAAGAAAGGAAGACTTGGCTGCCTTACACTCAGCCATATTAAACTTCTTCAGTAGGTCTGAAGCATACTGTGGCTAAATCAGCATAATGCCCTTACCATTTTGCTCAATTTCTAGGCCCAAAAATTGCCTTAGCAATCCTAGGTCTGTCATAGCAAATTCACTGTGCAAAGAATTCTTAATTTGGCCAATTGAATTAGTGCAGCTACTTGTAATAAGAATATCATCAACATAAAGAACAATGACCTGCAAATCAACATCAATTTGCTGCAAATACACATTAGGGTCTGATTTGCATCTTGTGAAGCCAATTGAAAGCAAGAAGGCATCCATTTTTGCATACCAAGCCTTGGGGGCTTGCTTGAGTCCATACAGTGATTTTTTTAGCCTACATACCAATGAAGGATCCTATTGGAAACCTTCATACTGCTGCATATAGATCTCCTACTGTAGCTCACCATGCAAGAATGCACTCTTTACATCCATGTGGTGAACTTCCCAACACTTACTAGATGCTAGTGCAAGAACTAGTTTAATTGAGTCCATCTTTGCAACCAGTGCAAGGTCTCTATGTAATCAACTCCACGGACTTCATAATATCCCTTAGCCACTAATATAGCCTTATGTTTTATATCAGAACCATCAACAACAAGTTTGGTCCGGAAGACCCATTTACATTGAACAACTTTCCTCTTGGAAGGAAGGGGAACCAATTCCCATGTATTGTTCTCTTGGAGGGACTGAAGCTCATCTTCAATTGCTGACTTCCATATTGGGTTTGTACAAGCTTGCTAATATTTTGAAGTATCAGAACTGATCATCATGTAACGGTTCTAAGCAATAGCACTATTACTTGCAAAAGAAGCCTTACTAGTTTGTGATCTAGTTTTCCTAGGCTCTTGGGGATTGCCTGCCAATTCCCCAGCTGTTGCAAAAAAATTTCAGCCCATTTGGGCCTAGATGGTGAGTCATCTATAGTACCTGGATACCATATTCCTGGAAGCACCTGAATCAATAATAAAGGATGAAGAGTTAGAAGTACC
Organism: Pseudotsuga menziesii; assembly: GCA_001517045.1. Lineage (NCBI taxonomy): Eukaryota > Viridiplantae > Streptophyta > Pinopsida > Pinales > Pinaceae > Pseudotsuga > Pseudotsuga menziesii. The sequence continues at coordinate 69,860 of LPNX010741984.1, read as the reverse complement.
TACCACCAATGCATGACATTTCTCCTTGCCTTCACTTGAACTGGAGTTGCCATCTTTCTTCCTTGTGATGTCAGGGACTAGAATGTTGTTCTTCTCGAGTAGTTGCACCATGGTTTCTATGTTTTTTTTCATGCATGAGCTCTCTGGATGCCATCCCTTGTGGCAATAAGTGCATTTGGCCTTCTCTTTTCCTTTCTTCTACTTTTCTTTGGGTGGATTCGTAGCTCCCTCACTAGATTTGGGTTTTTCTGATTTCTTTTTGTCTGACAACTTCAAATTCTTGGACTTGGGATTTCCCTTTGCTGAATTCGAAACCCCCACTGCTAGTGATTGATATTTGGTCTTGATGGAACCCATTTTGACCAATTTCTCCTGCTCTTGAGTGAGTGACTCCATGAAGTTTGATAGGCTTGGCATTTTCCAGTTTCGAAGGGTGAGTTTGCCTAAGTGAAATGTGCTCACAAAGACTGAGAACTATGGCCCCAACTTCGAAAGTATAGACAAGATTAGTTGATCTTCCTTCTTATCAATCCCACATTGTTTTAACTGCAATACAAGTGATTTGAACTTGGTGAAGAAGTCCTGGATTGTATCATAGTGTGCTAGGCTCAAGCTTATCAGCTCATTCTCAAGCTGGTGACCACGTAGCTCATCAGTTTTGCCAATTAGAGACTCAAGCTTCTCCCAAACCTCCTTTGGTGATGTCAAACTGTCAATGTGGAACAAAAACTCCCTTGAGACGCTCAGACATAGCAAACCATATGGTTCATCCAATTTGTTAAAATACTTGTCTTTCTCTATAGTAGAATTTGGTTTCACTTCAATTCCCATGGTAACTTTGAAAACCCCCTAGGCTCTCAATTGAATCAGCATCTCTGCCTTCCATTCAAAGAAGTTGAAAGGTGTTAGCATGATGTGGGTAGCCTCCATTACTACCTGTGCTGATGGTGGTGATATTGCTAACTGGTTTATACACAACAATTCAATTTTATCTGGAATTCACTAATAAAGCAGCTCAAATCCACTAAGAATTTGGTCTGCAACTCAAAAATATCCAACCAGCTCTGATACCATGTGAGAAATTTGAACCAAAAAATGAGTAATTCAAACCACAAGAGAATCTAGGAGTGTTAGTGAGGTTCACAAAGCAAATTTGGCTGCAAGATTCAGCAAAAACCACCAAATTACAGATAAATTACACACAATGATAGCTGGAAACAAGATAATTTTGGACTGTCTAACTATGAAATTGTTATTAACATGTTTATAAAATACATCATAAGAGTTTCAAAAGGATTTGCAAGCCAATTGTGAGAAAATAACCCAAAATTGCCAAATTGGCATCAAACCCCCCTAGGTGGGCCAATCTCGTCCCAAACGACCATGAATTGCTGAAGTGGCAAGGATAATGTGTTTTGGGTCAATTATTACACCTTGGACAACGTGGGTGTGGAAAAATATATGGTTTAGAGTCTCAATGCAACATTAATTACACCAAATCAAGCCAAATTTGGGCAAAATCCCAGTCTAGCACCCCAAGTCAACTTGCCTGTCCACATTCAATGAATGGGAGCACACCATAAATGATGGATGTGCATATGTGGCTGGTTTACTAGGATGGAGTACCCATGTGGGTCATAGAACCTCAAATTGACATGGCATTTGTCCACCTAAGCACCCCTAGTCCACCTCATAGTGTATTAAAGCTTAAAAAACAATAAAATTGACTAATTAGTGTAACTAAGGTACTAATGATGGATTAATTTTCTAACAGACTCATAAATGAGTCAAATCTTTGTAATGTTTATAATGAGGAAATTTATATCATAATTTATGATTTTGGAAAAATTAATGCACGTGATTGTTGGTATGTGTGCAGGCACATAGATAATGCTTTCCAATGAACCCACATATGGGTAATGGGGATTGTATAGGGGAATGTACCAACATGAATAAAACTTGTTTTGCATGCGATGGGTTGAAAAGGGAGAGAGTCTTTTACCCATGATATGCATGTTGCTGTGAGGGTAGGTCGCGGTCTCAGTCACTCACGAGGATTAACTGAGGGGCTCACAATCAGATGTCGACCTTATTACTCAGTAACCATTAGTCTCTCCACATTGCAGATAGCACTGAGTTAACATGGTCTCAGCCATCGTACGAACTCCCCAACATGGAAAACGTGATATTTGAAGGGCATGAATATTGTCATGGCACCCTTGATATCATCGTGATAAAGAAATGCAATTAATGAAATATAACACTCAAATGATATAAGGTGCTCTAATGATATTTAAATAGATAATAAATTCATGAGCTGGAAATAGATCAAAGAATGTATGTCACTAATAGGAAACATCACATACATAAGAAAATAGAGAAAGCAATTACTAATTAAAATATTGGAAACCCAAATGCACACACAAAGCTAGGAGAGAAAAGCAAAAATCAAGGAAACATTTTGAATGAAAATAGGAAGAATTAAGGAAAGCAATGATAAAATAAAATTTAGAAAGTGTAAGAAAAGAAAAGTAGAAATTGCATATGCATATGAGAAGGAAATCCGCATAAACAGAATTAAGATGAGTTCAAATGGAAATAAATAAATAGTATTTTACATAAGACAAAGAGAAAGAGAATCTCAAAAGGCTATAAATAAGAGAAGAGGGATTTTCATTCAAATAACTTTTTCTTCCCTAATATTGGATGGAGGAAATAATATCAATTTGAGTTTGAAGGTGACTGTGGAGAGTTTGGTTAATCAGTTTGTGAATGGGGTTGGGAGGCCCCTTAGTGAATCTATGCATTCTGATCGTGCTAAAGGTATTCCCATATAATCCTCGTTGCAGCTCGGGGGGTCCTACGGAAAGAAGAGTACCCTAGGAGTGGCAGGGTGGTCAACTTGTGGGGTTATCTTCATTGGAAAGCTAAGTTGAGGATTGGATTTCTCAAGAATCATGTGTTCATCGATGATGGAACAAAGCCCTTAGCCACAACAGAAGATCAAGAAAATCAACAATATTTTGAACATCAGATCAAGTTAAATGTATTGTTAATTTCATTTTATATATAAATTAGAATTCCTTTGGTGTGTTTGCATTTGTTTAGTATTTTGTAGCATTGCATTCATAATATATATTGAATAAGAAGTTCTTTGAAGGGTGGGGCACTACACTGAACATCTATTTTGCACTATAATCAATCACTATTATTGGAATGAAAATATTATGCATGATATTGTAGTCATGTTGATTCACATTGAATAACATTTAATAATTAGGGTAATTTTTATTCCTTAAACAACATATATCTAAAAGTTAAGTAATGTCTCATCATAACATTATCCTATAAACTAAAAGAAAACACACTTACACATTTCTTTTAGTACACACCATACTCTGTTGTTGATTGACCACCCATAACATATAAATATTTATATTCATCATGACCATTAGATAAAGTAGAAAAGAAACACATAAAGTACATATATGAGAGGGACACCAATATACCTTGTTCACCCTAACCTTGGGCTACGTCCACCAAAAGTTGCTAATGTTTTTATTATCTTATCCAACATAAATGGTTACAATTCAACAACGCATTAGGTGTGATTTATTTTCCTTTTCCACAAAATAAAGCATCTATTTAATCATGGACATTACCTTCAAAATAATTCAAAGACTCTTCACTTTAACTATATATATATATATATGTGTGTGTGTTTTTTCAGAGAAAAATAAGAAAAAAAGTGATCTATTAAACTTTTCTCTATTATTTTACTTTTTAAATTATTTTGATTATTTTTTATTAAACTTGAAATTTTAAATCTTTACTTATATTAATTGATTCTCTATTTTAATATTTAATCATTTTCCTCAATGTGAAAAAATATATTATTAGCTAATTTCTTTCATTATGTTATGTAAATTTTTTAACCTTTTTTTTAATAGATATTTTTAATTATTTTAATTATGTAACATTTTTAACCTTATTTTTATTAGATATTTTTAATTGTTTTAATTATTTTTCTTAATTAATAGAAAATTTAGTAATTCTTTTTAGCTTTATATCACTCATTCTTCCCCTTAATAACTTTTATCTCTAACTTTATTTTCAACGGCTAGTTTTCTTTTCCCTAATTATATTATATTTCCATCTTCTTTTCTAATGTGCCACAACTTCTCTTTTCCCTAATTATATTATTTTTCCATCTTCTTTTCTAATGTGCCACAACTTCATTTGATCTTCAAGATGGGTGGAGTGTTCACCGGTCATTTCTAAAACTTTACACAATGAAAATCCATAAGCTGGCATATAATGACTACACAAATAAATAAAAATTATACATTACTTTAAATGCCAAATCATTTCTTACATTATGTGGTGAAGGATGGCACATCAAAGAAAAGAGTTCGTGTTGAGATGGAAGGCTCTACCATTTGAACATTTTTAGCAGATTTTTCAGTTTTATGTCCTTAATTCAAAGGACTTCCTAAATGTCCAAAGAGTAGTTGTTAAATTTACATAATATGTGTTTTAAGTGTATTTGAGAGTATTAAATTCATTTATACATTCTAAAACCACAAAATTAGGAATTGGTATAAAACAAATTTTAAGATTCCAACAGAAAACTTTGGAAATGTCCAAATCTAAGTTTTTAAACTCCTCCTAGAAATTTTTTTTGGTATTATTTCACTATTAAACATTTCATATAAAAACACAAAAAAAATATAAAATGTTTTCAAAATCCAAAATAACCTAAACTTCCACCCATTAATTATATATTTCTAAACTATAAAATTTCAAAAATTAACTTCAACTATTATAAAAACCTAATCACAGTTAATTTAACACTAGAAAAATTAATCATAAAATACAAAGATAATTATAAATAATATATAATTAATAATTTTAATTTAATCATTTTAAATTAGGTTAAATTATACTACTAATAATATATATTAAATTATTAATTTTATAACAGTATTTTAAATTGGTTATTAAATTATGTATTAATAATAAAAAAATATAATTATGAGCCATTAATATTTAAATACTTGTTTTTTTATTCCCCTTCATTAACTCCTTCTTTTCCACAACCATTCTACTTTAGTTCTTTCTTAAAATCCTACGTTAATTTTGTTATATATACTTTTTAATTTAGTTTTCTTACCAAAAGACATAATAGTACATTAAATATGTAAATAAATGGAAATGGTCACAATATTTATGATTAAAACTCAGTCATGTAATAAACATATTTTTTTAAATAAATAAATTGTCTATTTTTATACTTGAACGATGATTTTTCACAATGATTTTTATACACACAGTCCTCCACTTTTAATGATGATTTTATAATGGAGGTAGCACAAATTATTTCGGTTTTTTTTTCCAATGATTTTGATACTCACATTCCTTCACTTTTAATCACATTCCTTCACTTTTAATGATGATTTTATAATGGAGGTAGCACAAATTATTTCGGTTTTCTTTTTTCCAATGATTTTGATACTCACATTCCTTCATTTTTAATGATGATTTTATAACGGCGATACCACAAATTATTTTGGTTTTCTTTTTTTCCAATAATTTTGATACTCACATTCCTCCATTTAAGATGTAGGGTAGTTTTTATTTGTATTTTAAATAAAGAAATTGTCTACTTTAATGATGATTTTATAATGGAGATAGTTCAAATTATTTTTGTTTTCCTTTTTCTAATGATTCTGATACTCACATTCCTCCATTTAAGATGTATGGTAGTTTTTAAAAACATGTGCCTGATTGAATATTGTTGTAGCATGGAGGGTGAGTTTAAGGAATCATGATTTAGATATGAGATATCTCTTAAAGTTGGAGAGGTCATAGGTATAGTATCAGTGGGCCTAATGGTTAAGATTGATATGTGTTTCCTCTTAGGAGGTTGCAAGTTCAAATCTAGAGGGGGGTAGTGTATGTACACCTCTATAGACTTTAGCATTTAAATTGCTGCGCAGGGGGTCCCTTGTCCCACAAACAAGGGGGCCTCATACACCAATTTGGTGTCTCGCTTGGCGGTGACCTTAAAAATAGATTATTATTATTATTATTAGGTTTGACTCTTTCATGGTTAAGCTCCATAATTTGGGTTGACAATTTATTCTATTTACTATCAATGGATCACGAGGAAGTACTAGGAGAATTTGTCGTGAAGTTGTTCCTTGGAGAAAAAAATCATTGATATTAGCCTAAGATTAGAATAGTGTTGATGGAGGTTATTGTTGGCAAGGGGTTGGGGCGAGTGAGTTGCGCAGCATCGTGGCAGCTGCGCAAGCTCACGTGGCACCGCGCAAGGGCCATTTAGCGCGATAAGCAGAGAAGTAACTACTTTTTGAATATGTTATATATATGTGGACCTAATTTTGTTGTAATAGGTCAGTAGCAGTTATAAATTAGTTAATAGTGGACCCTTGAGGCGAAGGCGTAAGCCTATTTATAGATCCACTTTTGCAATGATAAATAGACATGACTTTGGCATTGTAACTGGCGCACTTCATGCTAGGGATTGTTCTGTCTTCACTACGATTTTGTCTGGGTTTCTTTTGATGAACTCTCCAATTTTGGAGAAGGATGATGTAATGTCGCATGTTTGCACAAGATTAATATAAGATGTGTTGAGTATGGTTCAATCCCTATCTGGTTTCTATTATGATGCGACAATACTGTTTTTGTTATAATGATGCAATGCAAGTTATGTAGATCTGTTATGATGCTATGATTCGGATTTTGATACAATGATGCGACTTAGTTTCTCCTTGCTCTGTTAATGTGATCTGTTAAATCTCTGCGATCGTTCCATGCGATACAGTGTTTCATGATTAATGCTATGATAAGATAGGATGATCGCATAAGTCATGGTTTTCCCCAGTCGAATCCCCATGTCCTCCTTCCCCACTGTCGAAAACTCAGTTCTGACAGCTCTCCCTTGAATGCATTGGGTGATACCTCGTCTACTTTGTAGACGATGCTGGGCAGGGTAAAACCTGTTCAGGCTGGTGCTCATGGAGATCGTGCTGCAGGGCGTCGACAGAGCTAGAACCCCTGTCGACGAGGCTTTGTTGGTGGGTTGCGCCAACAAATGGTTCCGTTGTCGGGACTAAGTTGCAACTAGGAAGGGGATATGTTTTGGCATCCGACTCATTCAGAGATCGAGGACTGGCTCGATCAGAAGTTGCGGGAGTTTGCTGAAACTGAAAACCAGAACCTGAAATTGTTGACAAGTTAATGGATGGCTAGATATATCCATGATGGTCCTCATGAGTGGTACTTTTGCGAATTTCTAGTACTCTTGCATGAATGGTTAACCAAATTTGCTAAGTGGCATACAAATTTCCAAGGAGGAGAGCCGATGTCCTGGACCCCAGAATTGATCCAGGTGCTGCAGGAAACTAGCAACAAGGCATCGTGGGCAGTTGAGGTATGGTTGGATAGTATCTTAGAGGGATATATAATTGAATTTGCTGTTGATACTAATAAATCTTTCAGCGAAGCAGAAAGGGAATTTTTCAGTGGACCTCGTGGCCGGATTGTCGCTACAGCTGTCGATTAAGCAACTAGTCTGTGAAAGGGTATCTTAAAAATGGACCAAGAGTAGTGGACCTCTAGTGTGTGGGGGATGTAGGCACTGTGACTAAAAAGGGAGAAAATGCATAAGGAAATAAGGGGTAGATGGGCATGAGTTCTGGTGAGAATATAAAGGTCGTTGAAGAAACGAGTGGTTGTGCGAGGGGAGGAGCAAGGTTTTGAGAAAAGAGGTAGAGGAAGGGAGAAGGTCCTGCTGAAGTCGAAGTGCGATACTGTGAAGAAAAACCACACGGGACGAAGTGACCTTTCTATGATGATGAGGATATACAAGCCCAAGCTACACCTAGAAGAACGACAAGATCAAACCCCAACGGTAGCGTGCCTACCCCTCTGCGAACTACTCCACCACAAGGAAGAAACATGCATTCTACGTCGACTTGCCCGACGTGTCAACAACAGTCTAGTAATAGAGCACCAGCAGGAGGAAGAAGGCCCAGGATGGTGGGCGATGAGATGAAGTTGCCTATATTCAATGGAAATGGAACTGATGATCCAGAACAGTATTGGTTCTTATGTGAAGCTATATGGACTGCTCGACAAACCACCGATGATGATGTTAAGAAAATTCAGCTAGCCACCATTCTGAGGGGCCATGCATTAGAATGGTTTATGAGATTCACATGAGTGCCTCAGGGAGATACTGCAAAAACATTGGATGAGATCAGGATAGGGATATTTGAGGAATTTAAGAAGCTAAAGTCCGAAGCTCAGTACATTACTGAACTGAAAAAGATCAAACAATTCCCCAGTGAGACCATTTGGGAGTTTGATCAGCGATTTAAGACATTGATGGCTCGAGTTAGTTTTTAGATGAGCGATGTTCAGCACAAAGAATGGTTCCTTGTAGTGATTTTCCTGCATATTCGACAACCATTAATGCATCAAAAGATCGCAACACAGAGCGAGGCTCTGGAGACCCTGATGAAACTGGAAGCATCACCAGTAGGAGAAACCGCTATAGGGATGAACCAGATTCAGGAACAGCTAGCCAATCTAACGCTGCAGCTGTAAGACATCAAAAAGGACAAGAAGGATCGTGATGATCTTTGGTGTACCTGGTGCCATGCAGGTGGACATACCAAGGATACATGTCCAACATTTCAAAATTATTTGCTATCAGGAGCCCCTAATCTGTTGAGTATTGCTGGTGCACCATGGTGTCATATCTGTCAGGTCTATGGGCATCGACATGAGAACTGTGATTACATGCAGAAGATGGTTACCAAAGTAGAGAACTTATACTGTACATTTTGTCGGTTAGTTGGACATGATGACACGCACTGCCACGCTTAATACTTGCTCCAAGAAAGGACATATGATTCATACTTTGTGAAAAGGGAGGAACCCTAGATAGCACAAGCACCACCGCAAGTAGTGTCACCAGCAGTACAGGTACCATACACACCGCCGCCTCCATGGAAGTTCATCCCTGTGCTACCTCAGCCTCAGTTTGTAGCTCAGCCACAGTTTGCGCCACAACTGCAAATAGTTGTACAACCGTAGTATAGCCAGGTGCAGTGACCATAGTATAGTCGGCCTCAGGCTGTGCAGTATGTTCAATAGCAACTTCCTTAGTAGCAGCAGGCTCAACCACAGTTTCAGCAGGGAGGAACCTGAGGAGGATTCCACAGAGGCTTTAGGGGCCATGGCGTAGGCTTTGGTCAAGAAAGTGGCCGAGGTCAGGAATCCATCCATTGTTATACATGTGGGATATTTGGGCACTATCAGAGAGAATGTCCTCATGCGCAGTGTACTTATTGTGCAGCCAGTGATCATAACATCAAAAATTGTCCTCAGTTGATCGAAAAATGGCAGGCTAGCCATATTCCCCAGTTGCAGAACACTTAGAATCAGAATCAGCCTCTATTCTAGGTGCAGAATTAGCCACCCCTGCAAGGTCAGATCCCGCCGCAGAATCATACTCCGACTCAAAATCCACCCCAGGCTCAGAATATACCAATGAATCAAGCCACAAATCAGTTGGGAGCTCAAGCCCAGAACTTGCATCAAGGATCAACAGTTACAGCAATCCATGCAGAGCCTAGGATGAAGGATGTCGATGTCAGGATTATCACTCATGCTGGTGCGACAACTGGTGAGGATGGACCATGGCCACCTGTTTGACTTGCTGACAAGAAAAAGGTTGCATTTGATATTGCAACAGAAAAAGACACTTTCTTTGAAGCGAAGCAGGCGATTTGAAGGAATCCAGGTAAGATGGCAATTATCAACATGCCATTTGCTTTTAACCCATCTATAGAAGCAAGACCATTGCGGCAGCATGGCACTCTGCATAAGTTTTTTGAAAGTTTTCTATCGCTGGCAAGGGAATTAGATGCCCTTATCGAGCTTGAGACATTGATGCAACTTCCAAATAAGACAGTGAAGGATTCTGCTGTGAATTCCTTGCAAAAAATAAAGGCAGATAAGGAAATGAGGATGAATATCCAGATTGGGGATTATGAGGTTGACTCGGTCATTCTGGACCTTGGATCTGATGTCAACATTATAACAAAGCAAACTTGGCAGTCGATGGGGAAGCCAACATTAGGATGGTCACCAGTGCAGCCGAGGTTAGAAAATCAGGTGAAGGTTCAGCCCATTGGTCGGGTTTCAAATTTAATCGTTGACATTGAAGGTATGAAAACATGTGCTGACTTTGATGTGATAGAAGTTGTAGAATATGGTGGTTCCTATCCAGCGCTACTAGGAATTGGGTGGGCTAATGACAGCATGGCATTTATCAATTTCAAAAACCGATTTATGACGTTTGAGAACCAGGATGTTAGGGTCATTGCTCCTATGGACCCTGAGGAAGGACGGGGCTATATTGAACCTGTGAAGGATGAAGTCAGGAGAAGTTGGGATCAGGCATACAACATTTCTGAGGACTACATCCATCCCACTGTCGACAACGAACTCGGATGGTGCAACACAAGTTCCGCTTCCTCAGATTCTGATGATGCTCTAGAAAATTGGCAGAATCAGTTGCGTGAGGTATCATTTTGGAAGTGTGGGTTAATTACGTAGTCTCTCCGACATGTTGCCATTGAGATGGTCGAGTTGCCCATTTATGAAGGACTGCCAGGACTCTGTGAGTTCTTTCAAGAATTTTAAAATAAAGTGTTGGAACTGAAAAGGATATTGGCTCTTGACATAGCACTAAAGGCTATCCCGTCTCGTTGGTGGGCGACACATGAACGGACGATCCACGACTGGGAGCAGTGCCAGAGATTGATGATGGTCCATTTTGGTGATGTAGAGGTTTACCATGCTGGGAGATATGATGGACAAAATGACCCCGCCAGTCATTTGATCGAATGTCAAACGTTATGGACATTGCGACCCATAGATGAGTGGGTTCACGCTTTTGTTCATACTCTCAAAGAAATTCCACGGTCCTGGTATGTAGCAACAGAGTTGCGCAGAACCATTACCACATGCGAGGAGTTGTCAGCTCACTTCGTGCAGACGTTTAACTTCCAGAATGTTGAAGTTGAGGTATGTAATGCTTTACATCTTATCTGTGACATAGTACTAAAAGTCACCCCTATCGCATACCCGGTTGATCCCCATGCAAATTGCTCTTTCCAATCCATGATGATGTGGTACAACTTGTCCGGGGAACCTGAAGATGACGACGAGCTGCGCAATGTTAATATCCCAGAGTCTGAGGGAAGTCACGGTGTCACAGCTCCAACATACCGATGGACTCGATGAACCAGCCACTGCGCATTAGGAAAGTTGACATTGGGATGATAGAAAACCCAAAATTTGCTAATGTTGGGGACTATTGGGGCGAAAAAATGATAACCAAAATCATGGATCTCCTGCATGAGTTCCAAGATCTGTTCCTCATGCGATTTTCCGAGATGAAGGGGATCCTTGGTGATTTAGGAGAAATGAAGATTCAGCTCAAGTTCGATGCAAAACCAGTCTGCTAGAGTCCGTATAGACTGAACCCGCGATATAAGGATCGAGTGAAAACTGAGCTTGATCGGATGCTTGATGCTGGGATCATCGATCCGGTAGAAGAATCCGAGTGGATAAGCCCGATGGTCGTCCAAGACAACAAGACTGGAGAAATCCACATCTGTGTTGATCTAAGAAAATTGAATGACGCATGTATGCACGATCCATTCCTGATCCCTTTCACAGATGAAGTCCTGGAAGGTGTAGGCGGCCAGGATTTATATTCCTTCACAGATAGTTTTTCAGGCTATCACCAGATCCGGATCGCGAAGGAGGATTTCCATAAGACTACATTCATCACCAAATGGGGTTGTTTCTAGTATACAGTCATGCCATTTGGACTGAAAAATGCCCCCGTCATATTCTCCCGTGTCGTTGTCATAGTCTTTAAGGATTTTATTCAGAAGTTCCTACAGGTCTATATGGATGACTGAACCGTCTACGGTTTGGCTAAAGACCACCTGGAAAACCTGCGATTAATGCTGGAATGGTGTTGACAACACCAGATTGCATTGAATTCCAAGAAGTGTAATTTCTATTCACCCTTTGGTATATTACTTGGGCACATCATCTGCAAAGAAGGTCTGTTGGTAGATTCGACAAAGATTGCACTGACCCTCAGTTTAGCACCACTGACGAATGTAAAAATGCTCCGGGCAACACTGGTCCACACAGGCTATTATCGCAATTTTATCAGGGGATATGTTGTGATTATTGCTCCTATGGAGAAACTGCTAAAGAAAGATGTTGCATTTGAATGGACTCAGGTATGTCAAGGTAGCTTCGACACTTTGAAGGCCAAGATGGCTTTTGCACCCATACTGGTTTTTCCTAACTGGAATAAGGAATTCCATGTGCACGTTGATGCCTCTTCTATTGCGATGGGGGTCATTATTGCGCAACCAGATGAAGGTGACTTGGATCATCCCATAGCATATTCCAGTAGGAAGTTATCATTTGCTAAACGGAATTACACCACAACTGAAAGGGAAGGCCTGGTGATGGTGTATGCTCTACAAAAGTTCAGGCACTATTTGTTGGGTGGACACTTTAAGATGTTCACTGATCATTCAGCTTTGCAATACCTAGTAAATAAGCATGTGTTGTGGGGGAGAATATGCAGGTGTCTGCTTTTGTTCCTAGAATTTGATTTTGCAATAGTGGTAAAGCCAGGACGGTTGAACGCTGGCCCGAATCATCTTTCCTGTATTGAGAATGGTGAAGAACCCACTAATATTGAAGATGGGCTGCCTGATGTGCAATTATTCCGAGTTGAAATCCCAGACGATTACTATGGCCCCATTGTCCAGTTTTTATCTAATGGCCTCACCCCTGCATATATGTCGATTAGCCAGAAGAAGCAGCTGGTCGTCAAGGCTTCTAATTTTTCACTCATTGCAGGACAACTCTATAAACTTGGAATGGATCAGATACTACGATGATGCATCTTACCACATGAGAAGGGTCCTATTCTAGAGGAAGCACACGCAAGTGTTGCGGGAGGTCAATGTGGAGGTCGTGCCACTGCCCAAAAGGTGTTGCATGCTGGACTTTGGTGGCCCATGTTTCATAATGATGCCACAGACTATGCTAGGATTTTTGATGTATGCCAACGGGTTGGTAAACCATCGCAGAGAGATGAGATGCCGTTGGTACCGCAGGTGACTTTGAAGCCATTTGATAAATGGTCCGTCGAATTTGTAGGTTCCATCAATCCACTAGATAATCGCACTGGCACCCGTTATATTATCACAGCCACTGACTACCTAAATCGGTGGGTAGAGGCTGCACCAGTCGTTGATTGCACCGCCGCAACAGTAGCACAGTTTATTTTTTAGAACATTGTGATGCGCTTTGGGCGTCCACACATCTTGATGAGCAACCAAGGTAGTCACTTTGTCAACCAAACGATAAAAGCACTAACCGAGGAGCTTCAGGTACAACATAAGCAAAGTACTCCCTACCATCCGCAGGCCAATGGCACTGTTGAGGCATTCAACAAAATTTTGGAGATAACGCTGGCCAAGGTATGTAATACCAACCACGATGACTAGGATTTGAAAATTCCTACAGTTTTATGGGCCTATCGTACTACCTGCAAATGAATCACAGGTTACACACCATTTAAGTTGGTTTATGGGCAAGAGGCAGTCATGCCGGTGGAGTACATTGTTCCCAGCTTGCGCATTGCTGCGGCAATGGGCATGGTGGATGCAGAGGCATTAGAAGAACGTGTTGCAGAGCTACTTCAGCTCAACGAGGATCATTTCATCATAGGATTCCAGTAGCAGGTTGCGAAAGATCAGTAGAAGACATGGCATGATCGCCACATTAAGCACAAACAATTCACGGTAGGCGATTTGGTGTTGTTATATGATAGTAAGCTTATCAAGCATCCAAGTAAGCTGCAAATACACTGGTTAGGTCCCTATCTTGTTCAGTCTATTACCTCTAGAGGCGCTGTGCAGTTGCAACAATTAGATGGTGTCATGTTAACAAAGCTCATTAATGGAAATCGCTTGAAGCCCTATAGAACGGGACCGATGATGCACACCACCTGAAGCGACAAAAAAAAAAAAACATTTCCGAGTTTAGCATAAAAAGGTGAGCCTCAGGAGCGAGGCTGCGCAAAGAGGATATAGTTGTTGGCAGTAGTTGGTCGACCATTTGCAATAGTTGCCAAGCCGCGGGATGGTCAAATCCAGTAATAAATGTAGGTAGTTAAACCAGTTGGCTGGCGGTGCTTGTCGAATCGACCCACATTAATAGGTGATCCGACCGTTAGCCGCATAAGATCACTGAAAGATTTGGCATCATTAATACCCAATTTGGTAATAGTGGTGCAGTTAGATTTTGTTATGATGGATTTGGAATTAGAAGTGGCTATAAAACACCATGCAGGAGGCATTGGTTGGCATTATTCAGTTGTGAGAGCTGAAGGCGAAGGTGAATTTGGTGTAGAGTATTGAGCTAAGTGTTGAACATCGTTTGTGTTGTTGAGTGTATCTTTTGGTTTTGTGGAGTAAGGGATGCTAAGTGGCCTTGACACCATTGAAATTTTGAGTGAATACAAGTCCCTTGTTTGGCCCACGACTATGGAAGAGGAAGTTATGAGTATTCCAATGGGTTCATCATCCATTCCAAAGTGGTAACGCCAGGCTCAACGACCCAGTTTGACACCCCCTAAGAAGCGAAAAAATCTCACCTCTATGCAAATGCGAGGAGAAGCACTGCCCAGATGGGGCCATCGAGCTCAGGAGCGATTGAGTCCGCAGCGCCTCGGGGTGTCTCAGTGAATGATATTTTGGGATATGTTGCTCCCATGCATCTAGGCACTAAGCCACGATAGCTGTCGAAGAACCAGAAGTTCCCACCCAAGTTGCCACCACTACCAGAAGGGAAGAAATGCTCCATACATATCATCCCTGCGTTGATTAGGCTCAAGTTCGATGGCCATGACTTGCTGTTGCTAAAATATGCCTGAGACGAGCCCTACGAGTCTATCATGATAGCGGCTGGTGTCCCCATTCAGCGAATTCTGAAGCCATGGGCTAGTGGCTTAGAGAAATCTGGATTGATGGGGCTCATCAATATGCCGCACTTTGGTCGGTTGAACGAAGCACATGCATGTGTAAAGCAACTATTGGCTTGCTTCCATGGAGGGACGCTCTGGCTGACTATGTCGATCTCTGTTACTGTCGACTTGATTGCTAGAATTACTGGGTTGCCTAAGGCTAGGGAGGACCCAGCGCAATATATTCATGGATGAGATATGGACAAAAGGCTTGCAAAGTAGTTGAAGGAGCGCTTTGGGTTACAATGGGATGGTCGTGCCTATCATATTGACAGTATCAACTCCCAGGCAGTGTGAATTGGTGCCAAAATTCTGGCTAGCAAATTTTTTCATGGAAATCGATCGTTGCAATGCGATTCCAGAGTTCTCACATGTGCTTAGAAATGCATAGAAGGAGTTCAGAAGAATTGGTCTCTATTTTTGTTAAACCAGTTGCTCGACGATGCGCTCGCTGCTCAGAGCGGGCACCCCTTTTCTTATAGTTGGATTTTGATTCTCATTGTCCTGGTTGCTTGGATGGAGCCAGAGGACTACCAGCCAATGACGGTTGAGGAAACTAAGGTTTTCCGCGGTGCCTGCTATCAAAACTTGTGGTGGGTCAAAGAACCCAGTCGCCAAACAAATTGCAGGATTCATTTTTGAATCTATTGGGAGGCACTACAGGTAGTCACTATCATTGTTCCAAGGATATCTCCCTACACTGTGGCCAAGTATCAGAGGATCATTCGGTTTGCTATTGGTCCCCAATCCATTCATATTCAGGCTAGGCAGGATCCCGATAAGCAGTGGCTGCCATTGCCTTATAAGATCACCACATAAGATTTGGATGCGATTGTGCAAGAATGGATGGGCGATTGGTGCGTCCCAGTAAGTCAAGAGGAGTTAGATAATGAGATACCCCTAGAAGCCCTTGAAGACCCTGTCCCACTGGAATTAAGCGCCCATGGCTCTGACAATGAGTCATCCACGGAGCCGGAAGATGCAGCGCAATAGATGTGGGAGGAGAATCGCACCAAATGGCGACAAGAGTATGAGGCTAGTAGCGGTACTAAATCCAAATTAGAAGATAAATTGCAGCGGCTTATCAAGGCTGTCATGGATTCATCCACAGCTGCGACTACGGCAATCCGTGAATCAAACCAGGCAAAATTTGGTACGGTAAGAACTAATCTAGAATCTATTTTTGATATTGCTTCCAAGCAACTGTCGGCAAAACCTCTATTGCAGGGTAGCCCGTTGATCAGCACTGAGCCCTGGGTTTGAAACGTGCAAGTTCCCCCAACTGTGTTCGACGCGGGAAATGTAGAAGGTTCTCAGTACTTGCACCGAATCCAGAGCGTGACTCTGGACTTGAACAAGCTGTCCACTACAGAAATGATTGAGTTGCAGCATGGCGCCACACTGGAGTTGGCGACACGATAGCAAGTGCCAGGCATTGAAAACAGGTTATATCAAAGCCCAGGATTCTGCTGAGCAGCTGAAGAAGGATGCCATAGAGTTGCACCAGGTCCATGTGCAGTTGGCCGAAGAAAAATTGCAAGAAATCAACATGCTCAAGGTGGCATAGGCTAAGATGCAGTGGAAGGCTACTGTGGAGATTATGGATCTCAAGAAGGTGCAGGATATCCTGATTGTGGAGTAAGCACAACTATGTGAGCGATATAGTGAATTGGAGCAGGCTATCTCTGCGGCCTTTCAGGACATGGTTTACACCCCCATCGAGGTCACCCCAGTTGAGAAGGCCCAGCGATTGGGGCAAACTTTGATTCAACTTCAGGACCATAACTTGTTGCTTCAGGCTCAAGCGCATCCCACTACCCTGCCGGAGTAGGTTGTGGAGCGTAAGGCCTCCCTTGAGGAAATTACTACTCAGTTTGGCCACATGGAGCAAGAGGCCAAAGCTATTATGGAGGAAACCACATAGTTCTGGCAGAGTATTGTTCAGGATGAACAGCTGGACCAGCTCACTATGCAAGTGCAGGAAGCAGAGGGTCAATTAACAATTTTGAAGTCAGTGCTTAAGGCCATGCCACTAATGGTCCAAATCACTTGGGCCACTGAGCTGAAGGATCTCTAGCAGCGCCTTGTCCGTGCCCAAGAGCGCCAGCAAAAGTGCCGCGAGCAGCTTAATGAATTCCAAGATATTGGTAGCCAATTGGCTATTAAAGTTGTTTCCACACTTCAAGCTGTTCAGGAGATTCGACAAATGGTCAACAACAAGGCTACTGAAGAGCACCCAGTCCAGGAAACAGTGAACAATTGTTAGAATACTGTTGCTAAAGTGCAGCTCCAAGTTCAGGAAGTTGCCAAGCAATTTGCCGATTTTAAGGATAAGACTGTCGCATACACCTTGTCAACTTGACATGGCTCGAGGATGAGCCACAAAACTGTCTTGGGGGCCTGTTGGCAAGGGGTTGGGGCAAGTGATTTGTGCAGAGTCGCGACAGCTGTGCAAGCTCATGCGACATCGCGCAAGGTCCGTTTAGTGCAATGGGCGGAGAAGTAACCACTTTTTGAATATTTTATATATATATGGACTTAATTTTGTTGTAATAGGTCAATGGCGGTTATAAATTATTTAATAGTGGAACCCACATGCATAGATGCCAGGATATTCATTTTTTATTGGACATGTATATTTTAGCGACTTAAAGCCCATTTTTGTACTATGATACCATTTTTGGAACTCTTATTCGGAAATAAAGATTTATAGTGATCGGTTTGATATATACACATGTGTCTAAATGTGAATGTTTTCATGTACATGCTTCTTTAATGATGTGACAAATTCCAATCTAAAACATAATTTGCATATGAATCAATGTAATTTAATGTCTAGGTATGTGAATGTATGTAATTTAATCAAACCGTTGCTCCAACAATATTACTCTTAAGAATATTCTCAATAACATAGGAGCTCTAATACGGTACATGCCATTCAATTGTGACACAACTAGCTGCGAGTCCATGCGAACCTAAATATCGAATACCATATGAAATGGCATCGTGTAGTAGTTCAATCACAACACTATATTCAAAAATATTATTTGAAGATAGTTAGAGGATCCTCCTGAAGATGCCAGTTGACCCTCAAGTGCGTAGATAACCCAAGAATCCAAATCTAGGATCTGGGTGTGGAGATTGGCACAATCAATGAATCCTAAGTATGTCAAAAACTTTGATGACATCTGCCAAAGAATAGGAAGCATGTCAACAAAGTGATAACACTACGAGGGAACCAAAAAATATGCAAAAAATGTACAATAATATACAAGGTACCAACTCAAGCTAAATTTCAATAATCAATACTTCTTAAGATAGATCCCATCTCTAGGATCCTTCAAGGAATTCCCTTCATAGTCCTCTAACTCATAGGAACCTTTCTCGAGGAAACATATCACAATGTAAGGTCAACAACAAATGGTGTTGAACTTACCCACCCCTAATGGTTAACTAGCATGGTCATATAAGAGGACCAAGTCACCTTCACTATAACAACAGGGACATAAAGACTTATTGTATTGGGCCTTGACACAACACTTATTTATTTCTAGATCCACCACAACATCCTGACGCTGCTCATCTAGGTGATCAAGTGGACTAAACGTTCTTCTAACTCAGAAGTGTCAGGTAAAAACACTTTGGTTAGTTTCAATGAAGGGATCTCGCACTCAATCGGTAAAATTGACTCCACCCCATGCACCAGTTGATATGGGGAAAATTCGGCGATAGTATTAATCGTAGTATGATAAGCCCATAAAGTAGGGTATAACATGATATGCCAATTATTTTTTCTTTGTCTAGTGGTTTTTTGTAGAATGACCTTTAGGATTTATTAACAGCCTAGACTTGGCCATTCAATTGGGGGTAGTCAGAAGAAGAATGTTCTTTCTTATGCCCTAATTTCAAGGATAGTTCTGCCATCATTTTATTATGAAAGTGCTTTCCGTGGTCAATGACAAGCTCCTTTGTGATCCTGGACCAGGTAATAATCTTATTGAATACAAAGTGAGTGATCGTATCACCATCATATTTTATCGTAGGGATAGCCTCTACCCATTTCATGAAGTAATCTATGTCTACAATAATGTTATGGTTCCCCCAACAGATGTTTGGTTGCAGTACATAAAATCCACCCCACACTTGGTGAAGGTACCGACAGTGATAATTGGGTGTAACAGGGAAGGATGCAAGTGCATGTTTCATGTGAATACCTGGAAAGGGTGACATTACATGACCACATTAATGCTATATTTAAAGATTGACAACCAATAATAACCAGCGCTTAAGATATTTTGGGATTTAGCAAGTCCAAATAAATGACCACCATATGTCCCACCATGACATTCATTCAGCACAACCTCAACCTCATTGTGGGTCAAAAAATGCCACAAAATGGAATCTACCCCACAGAGATACAAAATGTCACCGATAATGAGATAGTGATTGCCATTATGACATAAGCATTGATACTCATCCCTTGAAAGATGAGGGGGAAACTTCAAAATCTGAAGATAGACTATAATGTCACCATACTAAGGGTCCGTAGATGAAATGAGAAAAATATTTTCACCCACAAACGAGTCCTCATGAATCATATATTCATCCAGACTAGGGAGATCTAACATTAGCTCAGCAAAGACTAACGACTTCTTTGATTTCAATGAATTTTTTTTTGAGGTTGAATTCTTGCAAGATAAAAATCCATTTATTATATTTCCCCACTATCATCTTCCTAGTCAAGATGAATTGAAACATATTGATATGAGCTATAATTGTAGTTTGGTGAAGCAAAATATAGTGTCTCAAATGTTGGATTGCATGAACATTCACTAAGGATAACTTCTCAATGTGATTATATTGGAGTTCCGCATGAATAAGATTTTGGATAAGATAATAAATAACGTGCTCAAGGAGCTCATCATCCTATTGAACTATAACCATACCAATTGTCTCTTGAGACACGACCACATATAAAAAGAAATGCCTACTCTAGTGAAGTGGACTAAGTATGGGGGTCGATGCCAAGGATTTCTTAACAACATCAAAGGACTCTTGGGCTTGCTCATCCCATAAGAACATAGTATCCTTCTTAAATAAGTGTGTAAAACCCAATGTACATAGGTGAAAATAGTGCAATCTGCATATATGCAAGTTGTAGACTTGTGACCTGAGTGTATCTTCAAAAGTGTTTTTTAAAGGGTTAAATTGGAGAATCGAGGATATGGTGAGTAAATGGGGTATAGTGAGCCTGCATAGGAATAAGGAAAGGCCTTAAACTCATGATTCATTAGGTGTGAAAAATCACACTATAAGAATACCCTTCCCTTTCCTTTCTCTTTATATATCTAGTTGCTTAGTTCTCCCCTACAACCCTTCATCTAACCTTTGATTTGTTCCATTGTGATGTTAGTATTTCCTGCCATGATTCATATGTCAGTTGTTTGTTCTTAAATATTTCTAGTCGAGACTTGACTCCTTCCATCTGTTGATTCCATCAATGTATCATATTATCATAGGTTTGCTCTCAGTTTTTCCTCCATTAATATCACATTTTATGGCATATAAATTGTGACATTTGTGGTTCTCATTGATATTCTACTCACATTGGTTAATGCCCCTACACAATTCCAAGGTTTCACATAAGTTACACTTGTTTGAATGGACATGGGGCTCCACAAGACCTTAAACACTAAAGATTCCATTGTAGCTTCCCACTATCCAAATGCCAATATTAGAGACGGGGCTCCCACTCCCTATGTGATTTAGTGAAGGGGGTTTCCACAATTAAAAGGATGAAACCAAAATTTTATGATCCCTAAACAAAACAAATAATTGAAGCTCCAACACACCACGAACACAACATGTATTCTATGTTCAAACAATGACATCCAAGTCCCAAACAAAAAATTGTATTGAAGTTTATGCCATGGTAAATTCCACATACTCCTTAATATACCACAAAGGAATATGTATTAAATGTGCCCTAGTTTACAGAGGATGGAAGGAGTATAAACGTTGTGAGGGAGATTGAAGGTTCCATCTCCATCATTCTTCATCACCACCCCTTGTCTCTTGCTCTTAATTGAATTTTAATCGTCCATGTGAAGGTTGAACTATTAAGGGAGGTGACAATGGACTCCTCCCCCCTCATTTTTAATTAATATTACTTGGTCTAACCATGTGGTTATATTAGCATGTCATATTCTTAGCTATTGAACTTTCTTAATACTTGGAAAAAATAAATATGCTTGAAGTTCTTAGATAGAATTTGTGTTCTCATAACAAGTCTGTTGAGAATTGAATCTTTCAATCTTGACTTGTGGAATATATAGCTTACTAGGGTTGTGGAATCATGTATGACAATGATTCTCTCGATCCCCATTATTTTAGAATCCCTAGACCTAGATAAAGGGCTATAATTTAGGCTTGATTATTGATTTCCTTGCCTACACCCCAAGAAAATGTCACTTACTAATTTCCTCCAAAATATCTTATGATCCCCACACCTACTTCCCCTATTATTAATAATAACAAAAAAACCTTTTTTTTTTCAATATATGAAATAAATTTATTTTTATCATTAGAAAAATACCTCTTTTTAATGTATCAAATAAATTTATTTGTTATTATTATAAAAAACTTATTTTAATATATAAAATAAATTCCTTTGTAATTATATAATTTATTGGTCTTTTCCAAGTAATATTCTAACAAACATATGTATTCTGATACTAATCAATCTAACCTTTTAATAAATTGATTGTGATGATGATGGTCTTTAACATCCACTGAGACCAAATTTGGTCTATCGGACATTAAGGAAAGACAAGACATAAGTAATTTGATTTGTTTTAAAATATTATTTCTATGCTCAAAAAGCTTAAAGAGGAGCATTCTTATATAACCATAGTTTTGAGGAGTTAGAAGGTTAGAGAGGTTAGCATTGGAGAAAAAATTATGGAACTAGGATCTAATGTGGGTGTAGGGAGGGCATTCTAAGAGAAAGCGATTTTCATCTTCAACTCTTATAGACTTGCAAAGATGGAAAATCCTTTCACAAAAATCCCGGTCCCTGAAGCCCTCTACCTTATTTCTAAATTAGTTGATGAAGAAACCCTTCATCTTATAAAGATTTTCCTTACTTATACTTTTTTTTATGCTTCAAAGAAAATTTCTATGAAAAAACTAAAGGAACTTCCATGGGGTCATGTTTATCCCCTGTCATTGCTAGCATTATCATGGAACATTTTCAAACCCAAAATCTCAATTCCCCCCCCCTTAAACCAAATTGTTGGTTTAGGTTTGTGGGTGATTCCTTGGCATTTTTCCCCATGGTCGTACCTCCCTCAAAAAATTTCACAACCACTTAAATAGTATCTCTCATCATATCCAATTCACCATGGAGATCCGAAAATCTGACTCTCTTCCTTTTCTTAACATCCTTGTCACCCAACAACAAGATGGACCCCGTATCGAAAAAAAACCACACCGACAGATATATTCATGTTAAATCCCATCATCACCATTCTTAAAAATATGTTGTTCTCAAAACCCTAATCGCCAAATCTATTCGAATCTCAAACCCCCTACATCTTAACCAGGTAAAATACTACATTGTCCCTCATGGCCAACGGATACCCCTTACACCTCATAAACAAAAAATTTCAACATGTCTTATATTTGAATATCAACATGGCTTCCATGACTCAGTACTCCTCTAGATTTATTAGAGAAGCTCAAGAAATTAAAAAAACATCCTAATAACTTTAATTGAGAGCCTTGATGGCTATAAACTAAGCTAGTCATGGAAACCCTTGATCTATCATCTCAATCACACTCATCATTAATTTTCTCCTTGGAAAAACACAATACATAGAAGTATTTTCTGATAATGATGAGTATGAAGGGTGTATGGATGAAGAAGGACACAATTCAGATCAAGAGGAGGCGTATGAGATAGCATCTGAAGAAGAAAGACAAGAAGAAAATCAACCTTCACCAGACAAAGCAAGAATGGCAGTACTTTCAGTAATGCCTCACTATCACACTATTGGATGCAAGGGTGTGGTAATAGGACAAAGAGATTCATTTTTGGTAGATGGAGGATCCAGACATAAATTCATTGATGTAGATATGGTGGAGAAAAGGAAGACACCTATTGAACCATTTGATGGCTTCATAATTGTCATTCCCTGTCACAACACAATATAGTGCAAAACATGGGTTCCAAAGCTTAAAGTCACCGTAAATAACTATACTTTTGTGATAGTTTTTATGTGGTTGATGTTACTGATACTAATGTGGTTTTGGGAGTGCAATGGATGTATTCTATAGGGGAGCATACAGTAAATTATCAAATTCCCGAGATTAAAATTCAATATTTGAAAGGTGTACTAAGGGTTGTGAGAGGGAAACACACTTACCCAAATCAAGTAGTGGCTTGCAATATATGAGATCTATATTGAGCCATGGGGGAATAGAATGGGCTGCTGAATGTCATATCACATCTCCCAATCCAAACATAAAGGTTTTTGAACACCCAAAGGATATAGAGAAACTATTGAAAAAGTATGAAATTTTTTTTAGAGATCTTCCACATGGTAGACCACCTGATAGGGGAGTTGAGCACAACATTGTTTTGGAGGAGGGTACTTCACCCATTCAAATACCATCTTATAGAAATATCAAGAAATTAAGATATGATATTGAGAATGCCATCCAAAAAATCTTATATTTGGGACTCATGAGACTAATCTCTATCCCTTATGCTTCTTCAATAGTGTTGGTAAAGAAAAAAAGATGGAACCTTGAGGATATGTATAGATTTTAGAGCTTTGAACAAGAAGACCATCAAGAATATGTATCCTATTCCTAGGATTGATGAGCGCATGGATGAGCTATTTGTAGCCAAATATTTCTCCAAAATTGACCTTAGATCAGGTTATCATCAAATTCGAATGAAGGAAGAAGATGTGCAAAAGACTGCATTTCGATGTCATTATGGTCAGTTTGAGTTTATTGTTATGCCATTTGGATTAACTAATGCTCTAGCCACATTTCAAGCATGCATGAATAGAATATTTTGCAAGCAGCTTATAATGTTTGTTTTTGTCTTCTTTGATGATATTCTCATTTACAGTAAAACTTGGGAAAAGAACTTGCAACAGCTAGAGATTGTGTTGAAAACTTTGCAAGAACGGTCCTTGTTTGCTAAGATGTCTAAATGTGAATTTGGGATGAAGGAAATATTGTATCTTGGGCACACTATTGGGAAAGAAGGAGTGAAAGTACACATGGAAAAAACTAGGGCTATCTTAGAATGGCCATCATAAAAAACATCACCGAATTAAGAGGCTTCATTAGAATATGCACCTATTATAGAAAGTTTGTGAAAGGGTTCTCCAAGTTGACTTCTCCACTCACTAATTTGACTAAGATGGATGATTTAAAGTGGGATGAAGAGGATGAAAAGGACTTCCAAAAAATGAAAGAGGTAATGAGTAGTTGTCGCATACTTGCATTACCTGATTTTTCTAAGACTTTTGTTGTTGAATGTGATATTTTAGGTGGAGGAATAGGGGTTGTCCTAAAGCAAGGCCAACACCCTATAGCCTTTGAGACCAGAAATTTGCAGTCTCATGAAAAAATTTACTCCATATATGACAAATAAATGTTGGCCATTATGCATGCATTGGCCAAGTTTCGGCAATACTTGGTAGGAAACAAGTTTGTGGTGAAAACTTACCACAGTAGTCTAAGGCACTTCCTCACCCAAAAGGATCTAAATGAAAGGAAACAAAAGTGGGTAAGCAAG
Source organism: Pseudotsuga menziesii (assembly GCA_001517045.1). Lineage (NCBI taxonomy): Eukaryota > Viridiplantae > Streptophyta > Pinopsida > Pinales > Pinaceae > Pseudotsuga > Pseudotsuga menziesii. Next base: position 44,871 of record LPNX010741984.1, on the reverse strand, counting down.
ATTCAAGCTTATGGTTTTGATATTGAATATGTGAAAGGAAAGAATAACATTGTATCAGATGCATTATCTCGAAGACCTTATATTTCTCTCATGGACATTGCCAAGGATTGGAAAAACATGCTACTAATTGAATATGCCAAAGATGAATTTGCTTGTAATGTATTAGATGGAATCAAGGGGGATGATAAATATAATTTTGTGAATGGGATGATATATTATAAGGGAATAATTTATTTGGTTCAAGATTCAAATCTCAAGTACAAAAGTTTGGAAGAAGCACATGATTCCCCACTAGTTGGCCATCCAAGGATCTTCAAAAGTTATAGACAATTAAGAAAAAGATTCTTTTGGAAGGGGATGAAGGAATATGTTCATAAATATGTGAATGAATGTAAGGTATGTCAGCAAAAAAAATTAGAACTTACATGCCCAGCTGGTTTATTGCAACCATTGCCCATTACAGAGCAAAAATGGGATAGTATTTTAATGGATTTCATCTCCGGTTCGCCCAAATATTTGGGTAAGGAATGAATATATGTGGTAGTGGATAGATTGAAAACATTTGATCATTTCTTTGTTGTTAGATCATATTTTAGTGATGCACAAGTTGCTTATATTTTTTCAAGGAAATCTTTAGATTGCATGGGCTCCCCAAGAGAATTGTAAGTGATAGAGATAGTAGATTCATGGCTTCTTTTTGGAAAGAAATTTTTAGATTGGTGGGCACTTCAGAAATAATTCCTCCTTTGGATGATTAATTTCAACTCACACTTGTTCTAGAAAATATTTTGAAGATAAGGGAAAGGAGATTGAGAAGCAAAACTATCAAAGAATACTTAATACAATGGAAGGATCTACCAAGTGAAGATGCCACATGGGAAGAGGAGAATATTTTGCAGCATCCAAATCTGAAATTGCTTGAGTACAAGCAATCTTGGGCAGGGAGGACTGTAATGTCCCCATCCAAATAATTTCATAGCAGGACAATTCCATCAATCCTACTAGTTCCCTAGGTTGGATGGATACATTTGGAATTTTAATAAGGGAGATGATGTTCAGACATTAGAATGGAATAAATATTTAATAACGGAGCTTATTAAATAAATACAAGAGAAAATTGAAGTGGCAGTGGAGAATGGAGACACATGGAGATTATGGGGCCCACACAAGATAGAATTTATGTGCCACATGGCATCCTCCTCTTGCAATTTTGAATCCATGGGAAGCCTAGTGTTCTTGGATGGGTTATAAGTATAATACACTTGGAAATATGCATCCTAGGTTGAATTGGGAATGAAATTTAACTTACATGGGAGGGGAAGAGTCAAATGGGAGCTTCTTGGACACTTGGGCTAGATTCCCTAACATCTATGACACCAATGATGAAGATGCTATGACATTTACAACATATTGAAGACCTGAAGGATGACATATGACCATTATGACATGTTAGGATTAGAGGAAATTTGGGGTCTAAAATGGGCCTTATAAAAACTGTGCCATGGATGAGTTGGATTGAATTGAATTTTTAAACCAATAGAATTTCAATATCTTTCGTCAACCATTATGGTTGAGTTGGACACATAATGCTTATGTGTCAAATTTTTATTTGACAATAGCTAACTCCATATCAACCTCACCTTGGTTAAGTTCTTGAAAATATCAACTCGAAATAAGATAAATAAACTTTAACTAATAAATATAGAATATTTTATTTGATCACTACTTCCAACTCCTCTAAAACATAACCTTCGCATTAATTAAAATTGTAGTGGAAGCATTTTGAAATACTAAAAAATTTATTAATCAATATTTTAAAAAGAAAACTAAATAATATTTAATTTTAAATAGACTTATCTTGAATTACTAAATAAAATATATTTAGTACTTTTAATATTATTAAATAATATTTAAAAAATAAATATATTTAATTATTACATCCAAAGATAAATAAAATATTTAAATACTAACAAAATAAAAAATAAAAACTATTTTTAATGTTACTAAAATTATAATAAAATTTGATTTTACTTGTTTTCTCTCTTACCTACCTACCCATTAAACCACAATTTTTTTTAATATTAATATAAAAAATAATATGAATATACATAGTTTATTGTTTTTTATTCTATGTGATGTAATATTTTTTATATGAATTAATATAAAATTATTTTAAAAAATAATAGTGATTTTTTATTTTTATTTTTTTAATACTATTATAATTATATTTTTCATTATAAATGAATATATCTGAGTTTTACATTTATTAAATATATAAAAAGTAGTGGTCTATTCATTTAAAAAAATAATAATATAAAATTCAAAAGTTTCCTATCATTTATTATGTGTGCACAAGAATCTAAATACTTCATTAATATTTTTGACCAATAACTCTTAACTCTACATTAACTCAATATAGTTGTCAACTACCATTAATGAGACGATTTAGGTTGACTTTCATTAGATTTTCATTAGATTTAATCTGACATGGCATATTTGTAGTGTGATGTGGCTTTTTTTTATTATTTTCCTTAGGAGGCCCATTTTAGACCCCAAATTTCCTCTAATTGAGGTCTAAATATAGCATCCAATAGGGCGCTTATGTGAGTTGGGGAAGCTCAATGTGTTCCTACTCGAATTGGGGGAAGATGGAAAGCTAGGAAAGGGAGGACACATGGAAAATATTAAGCACACACTCTAATTCGAATTGGATCGAGTTTGTGTATGGATTGGTAACCTTAGAATTCTAATGATGTTTATAAAATACAGGGATCAACCAAGAGAAGATATTTTGATCATTTGATAAATTTGCATTTGTGAAGAGAGAGAGCTAGTGGATGACTAGTTTCTTGCCTTAGCCAATTTCGAGGGTGAAAGATTCCCATCCATGTTGGTGTTTTGAGAGGCCACTAAGGTATTTCATGGATATTTAATGGATTTTTTTTTTATGTGTAATCTATAGGGAATCTCTTATTTCCTTCTATTGCAACACTTTCTCTCAACCATTTCCAGTTTTTATTGCATATTCTTGCTCATGGAGGGATTGCGCTTTGGGTGAGCTATTGTAATATTTGGGAGAGATTATCATGGCACATTTGTGATTATAATAAGTTTAATATTATATTTTATTCATTCTTAGAAAGTATCAGGTCGAAATACCAAAGGGTTGTATGTAAAAATGAATATTAATGAGCAAACAATGACCATTTTCCCACTATATTGTTGTATGCCATGGTAATGTTGATTATTTAGAATTAAATAATGCCTCTCTGATATATTTATGATGAATGGACTGTAATTCATGAGTATTAAAAGTTTCATGTTCAACTCTTAATCATTTGAAGTCATCTTACTCAGTTTAATTGCATTTGGAGAAGATTTGGTGCCATTTCCCCAAGGGTCGAATTAGTAATTTTGTAGCTGTTTGGGAGAGGGTTATAAAAGCATGTATAAAATGAATAATGATGCATATGATACCTTAACAATGTTACTTAAACATACTCTGCCTCTTTTCAGAAATTTGAGTGCGTTTGGGAGCATTTGAGAAGCCATTTTCAACATTTACCTGGGGGGAATTGGAACCCCAATTTGTTAGTAAAAACTCCTACTTTGGCCAGAATATTAAAAAAGTTTGTAGAAGTATTTGGAGGGTCATAAATCATCCTTGAAAATCATATTCAAGTCTTAATATCATTCATACACCTTCTCATAATATTTGGGAGCATTTGGGTCAATTTGGAGACCTAGACATCAAAACTAGTCAAAGGTCGAAATATGAAAAAAAAGTGAAAATTTGGTCATTTTAATAAAATTATTAAAAAGGGAGATTAAAATGTTTAGCCCCGAGGGATAGCTTAGGTAGTTAGATTCCAATTCCAAATACTCTTGATATTGAGGTCAAAGGTTCAATTCTCACAAATCCAACTCTCTAGGTCCTTTGAGGTTAGGCTCCCAAAAATAGAGCCGNTATATATATATATATATATATATATTCTTGAATAATGATTAATTCATTATCCCCTTGTTCTTCTTTTCTTCTTTATTTCAATTATTTTAAGTTTAGTATATTATTAAATAAAAAATTCAAATTTGTAAATATTTAATTAATCAAATTATTTATATTTGAATACAATGCTCTGGTAACATACCCAAATTCTACATCTTGAGGATGAAAAAATCGCCCTGATTTCCTAGCTACAAGGGAATTCCCCGATCTCAAAGAGAACCAAGGATACTAGAGGGTGGGGGAATAAATATGGAACCTATACCACCTCCACATGCTATAACACCATCTTCAACCAGCATGCTCCTGACAATTCTGCTATTTGGAAGAGCGCCTGGAAAATGAAAAGTCTTCCCAAAGTAGACTTTTTTATTTGGACTTTGGATCATAATAGGATCATGACCGACGACAACTTAAAGAAGAAATTCTAGGAAGGCCCAACCAGGTGCCCGCTCTATCTTAATTCTGAATAATCTACCAAAAATCTACTGTTCTTGTGCCCCTTTGCTAAGGAAGTCTAGAACCTTTTGCTCCCAGCAAATTCGGATCAATCCATCTTCCTGACAACATCCACTGTCTTCTGATTTACTAGGCCTCTATTTCTCTGTTTTCCAGCTTAAAGAATGGGATGGTAAAAAAAATTTAGATGACGCTCCCAAAGTTCATTTTGTGGAAACTCTGGCTGGAAAGGAACTCACGAAATTTAAATGGGAAGGCCAATCAAGCTAGGCAGGTGGTTTCAAAGGTTTTAGGAATTCTAAGGGATTGTCTAAGCCCCCTTTGTGTGAATCCTTTGTATTTCCTCTCACCCCTTCTGAGGAAGCGTGGCTTCATAGCCTCATGTCTGATTTACCTAATGGAACCTTGGCGGCCTGAAAGAAAGCAATCTCTTGGGAGATAAGGCTCGAGGACTCTGAATTCAATAGGTGGATGAAATACCTTCATAGAAGCATTCTTTTCTTTGATGGTTCCTCTAAAGGGAACCCCAGGGAGGCAGAGGGGGGAGGGGTTCTCATTACCCTAGAAGGAAACCGGGAAATGTCATATTCTTAGGGTCTTGGACTCGAATCAAATTATGTGTCCAAAGCTATGGCCCTCTGGAAAGGCCTTTAGCTTGCTAAAGCTCAAGGTATCAATAAAATTGTGGTTATTGGAGACTCTGGGCTTGTTATCCAAACTCTCACGACAAGCATCCCTCCCACGGAGTTGATGACTCATCACCTTTTAAGGAATATTTAAAGCATCATCTCCTTCTTCTAGGAAATCAATTTTTTTCATGTTCTCAAGAAACATAATACTTTGGAGGACTTGGACGTGAACCTTGGTTCCATCTTAGACAACAGTGTCCTTTTGTTGAACACCACTAGGTCTTACAGCCCTATTCCTTAGCCCTCAAATCTATGATTTCCCATATGGAACTCTTCCTTAAACCCAAGGGGCCCTCTCCGGGCCTATACCATGTGGGATCCTCCTCAACACATGGTGTGTCCCTTCCTATCCCATGTCATTATTTGGACCCATGTGAAGGCACATTGGCAATTGCATGCGGCATGCGCTGGGTTAAAAGCTGATGTTTTTTCGAATGCACGGAACTAGCCCCTGTCCAATCCATCCCTCGTCACTCTGATTTGGCATGCTTCTAATCCCATCCTTTTGTGCACTCCAGAGATCTTCCATCCTTCCACATCAATTGGAATGATGTCAAATATTGAGCATGGTATTAAAGAAGGTGGAGGATGCCTCTGTCTCTGTCACGTCCCCAACCCTTACTCGACAGAGAGGACATGACAACATCTATCAACCCGGGAAATCTAGGCCCCCATGAACATAATACATATATAAAAATTCATTGAACTTTAAGCATATAAATACACATATGCATAATAAAATGTACATGATATATACATCGGAAGCAAATAATTCATTCAACATATTCATGCATTCAACGTGTTCATGATAATTTCATAATAATTCATAAGCAAATACAGATGCAGAACTTAAATAAATAAGAATACTTATCTTTGGAGAAGCTTGTCCCACAACCAGCTATGTCACTACAAAGTTCCACCCAACCATAGGCCAATGTGCTCTTTAATCTCTCAACAACATTGCCACCCTTGAGCTGGGTATGATTTTCCCCAAGGAATAAGGAACACTAGCAGACTTTCCCCATAGCCAAGGATACAATAAAATTAAGTCAAACCAACATAGTTGGTTTTATCAAAATTACACAGGAAGTGGTTCACACTTGGCCAAATTCACATGAGACACAACCAACCCAACATATGGGTTTATCAGGCTACCAGCCAAGCCATCCTTCCAGTTGGGTTTATCAGGCTGCCAAGGAGGTGGAAAGACTGATTGCTAAGCTAGTGAGATCAACCCCAGAGCTATGAACACCCACATTGGATCTAGCCTGATTTCTAAACAATTACACACCCAACACAAGGAAGTATTCCCTTCTCTGATACACAGTCCCTCAGGCCGTGCTTTCCCTTCCAGTGTTATTCAAGGCATGCATAGAAGAAAACCAACCTTCTAGATTGGTCTGTGAGGTTCTTTCACACACTAGGATTATCAAGCAAGCCTAGACTCTATTTCCATTCCTTCCACCAATTCAAATGCCAAACGTGGATGCACACACAGTGATCTCAGTACTAGAAATTATAAAAAACATAGCAGACGCCAGGGATTACATACACACATAGAAATTTCTGAATTTATGAACATTGCTGGTTCTAGACCGACTTCTACAAAATACAGAAACAAAAACATTGCTGGTATTTCAAATCAAAGATACAAAATCGGATTCAGGACAATCATTTTCAGGGAAAAAACTAGCAGGTAGGGGAAAATGTGAGAGAGCACAATCCACACAGGGAAAACCCAAAACGTGAAGGATTCAGATCGCTGGACAGGGGAAATTCGTGAAAGGTTCAACTCAGATTCATTTGTGCTTGCTTTCTGCCGCGTGAATTCCCAATTGGGTTTCCAAAAACATTTTGTTCAATCCAAATCATGAGGGAAGGTGAAACGCTTCCGCATGAGGGAAAAGTGGTCGTTTTTGATGTTTTCTTACCCAAGAAAATTTAAATTTTTTTTTCCAGAATTGGTGCTCTGCCCAATTCGAATTTCTTCCCACTCTTCCAATCCCCCACTCCCTCATGCTTAGGAAAAATAATGCCCCCCATCTCATTTAGTTGCATTGACATAGCCGATTGTGGGTTTTAATAAAAATTGCAATTTTAACATAATGTACAGCTTTTTAATGTTTAGCTAGCATAAAAAAAAAATACCATCGGCCCAACCTTAATTTTCAAAACATAAACACTAAACCAATGGTGGAGTGTTTTCCTAGCTCCACACCATGATTATTTACATCATAATATTTAAATGAAAACGGGGTCAAAACCGGGGTGTTACAGTCTCCCTTGTCATTGGATAATTTGCAGGTTTACAGGAGTTACAGGTGCTGTAGGAACTTTGTTCATTTTCATTCCCATGGACACTTATTCGGAGTCCACTGCGTCCTCCCCTCTGGCTATGCATGTGGAAGATGATATTCAGGATATCAGAAAGGGGATGAGGAGAATAAATCTCCCTCTGAACAGAATGGACATAGAAGGAGGGCATCGACTGGCAAATTTTGATCAAGATTTGGCCCAGATGAGGAAATAATTTGACCTCTCAATCAAGCAAACTGAAAAAGTGCTCATGAAATTTCTTGCAGAATTGGAAATCAAGCTGGAAAAACTGGAGCTGAAGGTGGTTAAGTTGGAAGTAGCACCAGATTCTGGCTCCTCCTCTCGTCATGGTGGAAAGTCTATCTGATGAATGTACTCTCTAGTTTTTATTTGGCTTTTACTAATCATAGTCGGTTTTAGTATCTAGTTTTAGTATTTCTCATAGTTTTAGCATGTAAAAATCCGAACAATATGGGTTGATTTTGGAACAATATGGGTTGATTTTGGACTTATGATTGTCGCTCCCATAAGGGCACTTGAATTTTCCACTGACATAAGGGAACTCGAACTATGATGTTTTTCATACAATGGTTATACCACTGCTCTTTTAATATAACCATTTATGTTAAAAAGAAAACATATCCAAATTCCTCAAGTAATTTTAGGGAAATGGGGTAATGTTTTGTTTTTGTTTTTAACTTCTTACCGATGAGCTTTTCTTTACCTATTTAATTTAGATTTAATCGAGAGTTGTTCATAGATTGTCAACCCGGGGTTTTAGAGGCGTATGAGCCGCCTGACAAATTTTATGTCAAACACTACAACTTGGAGGATATTTAATATAGAGGACGTCAATGAATTGGTAGAGCTAGATTAAAATTCAACTGTGTTGTGAATGGTCTTTCTGATAAAAGCACTACTATAGGAAAGTATTTTAATCAATCAAACTGCAAGTATTATATATTTATTACAACAGGTTATCCCTATGTGCTATGAAAAGAAGTTCACTAATAGGATCTAATTTAATAACCCAGAAACCTTACAGAAATTAAATTCTATGAAATCAACAACTACACCAATTTAATTGAATGAACTAACATAAGTTTAACATGCTTGATCGCTACCAACTAGAAACATACTTATGAGAAATATGTAATGCGACCTGTCACCACAGATTTATGCTTTTAGATCCCACAATTACACCCATGCGCCCCCTGCATTCTTTAATGATTAAAAACAATTGCACTACTTAATCATATCACAAAGTAATATCTCTTGCTCGGTTATAATCAATACTCTAATTTATAAATGCACACAACAAATCAATTATCACACTGCATGCACAAATAAAACCCTAACTATAGTAGCACATGTCACTAGAAGGGGGGCCTACCTTCAAGGATGGGAGATGAACAAGTCAATCACTCACACAAAATTGACCAACACATCCAAAATCAGGGAAATAACATATTTTATATATAATATAGTCTTATTACATCAATGCTCAATAGATCTGTGTAAAATGGTGTCTCTCTCTCCTCAAAGAGGATTCAAAGTTTTTTATACATCAACATCCATGGGAAAATTTATGAATAAGTGTATAGTTACAACCAATTTCCTAAATAGAGCTCATCTTGTTAATTTTCAAAATATCTAGTGAGTCAATCCAGGCCTGGTACCCTGAAGAGTGGAGGTGGTTCTAAAATCATCTTGGAATAGGAAAACAAATCCGTTGAATTCCCTAACAAATTGCATAGCATTGAAGGGTTCCAAAATTTTTGAGTTTTCTACAAAATCATCAATCCCCAGATTGGTTGCAAAACCATGAATATGTTAAGTAGGTTGACCAAAATTATGTATAACGACCAGCAGGATCACCTTTAATTATCCAGGATTTTCAATCGAAGTATACATATTGGAACTACTTGTCTCAAATCAATTTTATCTTGTATAATATATATAAACTTGAGACTTATCTGCAAGTATTTCATCCTCCACACTTACTTCATTCTGCACCTGAGATTGTAACAACCATGAAATTGAAACACCACTTCTTTAGTAGACAATTATAGAAACATATCTCTATCCAAATCATCAGCAAATGACAAATATCAAAGAAAACATAATCAATCCTTAACAACGCCAAAAGCTTCATAAATGTGACCAAGAGAGCTAGTGGTGACATGGGAATAGATTGAAAAGTTAATAAATGAGGAAAAAAAGAAGAGAACAAAAAATGTCATATACACAACCCTTCATCTCCCCCAACCAAAATGTTTGCATGTCCTCATACAAACTAAGATTGTGATCCCACTAACATGGGTACTTGTAGAGCTGTTGAAACATTCATCACTCCACTTATAAGAGGAATACCCCCCTTCAGCTATAGTGTAAAATCCTCTCTGCTCAGTAACAACTTTCTAGAATTCACTGTCCTCTCCATCCACCACATGGCACCAAAGTATAGGAAAATGGATCTGAATCCCAACCCATTTGGTTTTATGCACATCTAGACAGTTAAGGTAGGCATGTAATCTGTCTAGGGCCTACTCAAACATTCTAATAGAGAAGGGATCCTTCCTTTCGAAATCAGGACTCAAGGCATTGACCCTTCTTTGTAGACAAAGTAAGGCTTCCAACCTATGAAAAGGAAACCAATTCCTGCACTCATGAACAATCTTGATTTGAGAAGTCTCCAAAAGTATAACAAATTCTTGATTCTTCATAACCTAGTTTCTAGTTGTAAAAAAAAAATTCAGGTGAGGGGGAACCTCTTACCTAGAGAGCATCTTCCCATTCAATATTTTCTACAAAAGTTGTATTATTATTCCATCTCAATTGATTTCTCATGAAAGACATGAATTCCCTCAACTGTAATTCCCCTGCATGAGGATTTGTATCCCAATCCTCATAATCTATCATAATCAAATTATGCATATATAACTCACATAAAAAATCATGTTCTTCATTGTCACTTATGGAAAAAAACAATAATAAACAGGTCCTTTGTCTCAATGTGATCATGATATCCCATGGTTACCGTTGACAACCTAAAGGATATGAGTTGTTCCTTTAAAAACACCGAGTAAATATTCAAAGGAGGTCTTAGATTTCTCAAAGAATGGGCCAAGTAATTCATGTATTCTTTTTCAAATTTAGATTTTTCCACTTCCTGGCTTAGCCTCCTTATGGCCAAGGCATAATCATGTTTCTATAACTTCTCTGTAATCGTTTCCCGTGTTTCCCCCTTTCTCTGATCTTTGGAAAAATTTAGTTGTTCCTCGAGTTCTCCTGTTGTTGCTTATAGTTGGGCTACCATCTCCTTCAGTTTTTGTATTTGACCTTCATCATATGGGGTATCATATGCATATACAAGCCTACATGTATTATCTCTTATTCTATGCAATAATATTTGGCATGGTTCAAAATCACATGGACCCGCGACAGGAAATATTCCAATGGAATTGTCTATGTGTCTTACTCATCCCTTCTAAAAAATCATGCAAGACTATTTTAATAAAATATCATACACAACACACTCAAAGTAAAAATGGATAAATCACACCCACATAATAAAAACAATCAACCAAAATTACAATGTCCTTGGTAGCTCCCTGAAAAAAATGCCAAAATGACGAGCTTTTCTTTACCTATTTAATTTAGATTTAATCAAAATTTGTTCATGAATTCCCAACTCGAGGTTCCGTAGGATTATGAGCCACCCGACAAAATTTATGTCAAACACTACAACTTGAAGGATATTTAATACAGAGGACGTCAATGAATTGGTAGATCTAGATTAAAATTCAACTTCGTGGTGAATGGTCTTTCTAATAAAAGCACTAGTACAAGAAAGTATTTTAATCGATCAAACTACAAGTAATGTCTATTGATTACAACAAGTTATCCCTTTGTGCTACGAAAGGAAATTCACTGACATGATCTAATTTAATAACCCACTTGCAGAAAGTAAATTCTATGAAATCATTAGCTACAACAATTTAATTGAATGAACTAACATAAGTTTAACATGCTTGATTGCTACCAACTAATAACATATTTTTGATAAATATCTAATGCAACGAATCACCACATAGTTATATTTTTAGATCCCACAATTACACCCCACGCATTCCTCTGCATTTTATAATGATTAAAAACAATTGCACTACTTAATCATATCACAAATTAAGATCTCACACTTGGTTATAATCAATAATCTAATTTATAAAAGCACACACCAAATCAATTATCACACTGCAAGGGGGACTTTCCTTCAGGGACGACAGCTGAACAAGCCAATCACTCACACAAAATTGACTAATACATTTGAAATCAAGGAAATAGCAGATTTTATATTAAATAGAGTATGATTACAACATCGCTCAATAGATCTGTGTAAAATGATGGCTCCCTCCCCTTGAAGAGGATTCAATTTTTTTTATACATCAACATCCATAGGAAAAATTATGAAGAAGTGTACAATTACAACCAATTTCCCAAATAGAGATCATCCTGTTAATTTTGAAAAGATCTCGTGAGTCAATCCAGAGTTGGTGCCGTGAAGAGTGGAGGTGGTTCTAAAAGCATCTTGGAACAGGAAAACAAATCTGCTGAATGTCCCAACAGATTGCATATCGTTGAAGGGTTCCAAAATTGTTGATTTTTCTACAGAATCACTGATCCCCAGATTGGTTGCGAAACCATGAATATGCTCAGTAGGTTGACCAAAATGATGTATAATGACTAGCAGGATCACCTTTAATTAACTAGGAGTCTCGATCAAACTATACATACTGGAACTACTTGTCTCAAATTAATTTTTGCTTGCATAATATATATAAACTTGAGGCTTATCTGCATTTCTTTCATCCCTACACAATTACTTTGTTCCGCCACCTGAGATTGTAATAAGCATGAACCTGAAACACCACTTCTTTAGTAGACAATTATAGCAGCATAACTCTATTTAAATAATCAACAAATGACAAATATCAAAGAAAACATAATCACTCCTAACCAAGTCCAAAACCTTGCTAAATGTGGTCAAGAGAGCTAGTGGTGACATAGGAATACATCGGAAATTTAATAACTGAGGAAAAAAGAAGAGAAAAAAAAAGTTTCATATAGACAGCCCTATACTTATATCAACCAAAGTATATTAGACCCATTTTTTACCTAGCTATACAATAAATCAAGGGAGTATACACTCTTTGAAATAAACTATTTAAACTTCAAAGAATACTTGAACATCACATCAAATAGGTGAACTTAACCTTTCATACAATAACATTAATATAACATGGGTCATTGTGTAAAAATATTGCTTACTTAATCAAGAAGTGAAGTATGATAATTCCTTAGCAAAATTTAACCTCAAGGCATTGCTTCCAAACAAGACTCAATAAGTTATCCTTGAAATTGCTCAAATCATTATGTAGAAAATATCATCATTATTAAAATCATACTTAAATGTAGGAAAGTAAGTGATATTGCACTCAATCGGTAAAATCGACTCCACCCCATGCACCAGTTGATATGGGGAAAATTTGGTGGCAGTATTAATTGTAGTCCGATAATCCCATAAAGTAGGGTATAACATGATATGCTAGTTAGTTTTTCTTGGTATGGTGTTTTTTTGTAGAATGACCTTAAGGGAGTTATTAAAAACCTCAACTTGGCCATTCACTTGGGGGTAGTATGAAGAAGAATGTTCTTGCTTATACCCTAATTTCAATGATAGTTCCGCCATCATTTTATTATGAAAGTGCCTTCCATTGTCAATGACAAGCTCCTTCGAGATCTCGAACCGGGTAATAATCTAATTGATTACAAAGTGAGTGGTCATATTACCATCATATTTGATCGTAGGGATAGCTTCTACCCATTTTGTAAAGTAATCTACATCCACAATAATGTTATGGTTCCCCCCAACAAATGTTGGGTTGTAGTACATAAAATCCACTCCCCATTTGGTGAAGGGACCAATGGTAATAATTGGGTGTAACGAGGAAGGATGCAAGCACATGTTCTACATGAATACCTAGAAAGGGTGACATCACTTTACCACATTATCACAATATTTAAAGATTGGCGTCCGATAATAACCATCTCTAATTAAGATATTTTGGGCTTTAGCAAGTCCAAATAAATGAACACCATATGCCCCACCATGGCATTCATTCAGCACAAACTCAACCTCATTGTGGGTCAAACAACCACACAAAATGGAATCTACCCCAAGGAGATATAAAGTGTCACTGATAATGAGATAGTTCTTGGCATTATGGTGTAAGAATCGACGCTCATCCCTTGAGATATGAGGGGAATCCGTCAAAGTTTGAATATAGACTATAATGTCACCATACCAAGGGTCCGTAGATGAAATGATAAAAATAGGTTCATCCACAAACGAGTCCTCACGATTCATATCTTCATACAGACTAAGGAGATCTAACATTAGCTCAACAAAGACTAACAAATTCTTCGATTTCGGTGAAAAAAATTCAAGGTTGAATTCTTGCAAGATAAAAATCCATTTATTATATTTCCCCCCTATCATCATCCTTGTCAAGAAGAATTGAAACAGATTGATATGAGCTATAAGTGTAATCTGGCAAAGCAAGATATAGTGTTGTTGGATTTTTCCTCTTCCTTGTCCCTAGACCTAGTTTCAACCCCTTTTGGTCAGCAAAACAGATCCCAAGATATCAGCCCGACGGAGCAGAGCCCAGCCAGTAGTACCTGCGACACGGATGTCGTCTCACCAGAGATATCTCAGTTTTATGGGAAGCTGCCAAAACCACGTTTCTGCAGTTTATGCAGGAGAGTGTTTTATCTCCTTTGCTTTGCACCAAGGTTTCCAATGAAGACAAAGAAGGTGGGTTGGTGGTTCACACTTATATATCAACACTAAAGCATGATTCACCCGTATCTATGCAATTCACATAAATAGATAGTGACAGACAATATATTCATATTCATTGTTATAGTACAATAGTCATGTATTTAACCAATTGCAACACATTAATCAATCAACCAATTTCCACAGTAAATATGCACTTAAATAATCTACTCAACATTCACACATATACACATGATATAACATGGAAACCCATCTAGGAAACAACCACAAGGTTTTCATCTAGAATTAGCATGAGGAAATAGATGCACCTTTTGTTTGTGCACAAAACTACAGATTCTGTTCAAGATTTTTCTTCTATCTTTTACAGAAATCTCCTCCCTCTCATGCTCTCTGGTCTTCTCTCTTCTTGCTCTACTCTACCCCTGCTAGCGATCCACACGCAGCGTGGATCGATTCGACCTTCTCTACCTGTCCGTGCACACAAATGTAGATCCACTAGTCTGACGCACTCAATGATCCAGAGTCATTAACAAAAAACTAACTACCTCTTGTCTAGCTCAAGTGTCTTTTCAAAGAGTCTAGATACTACTCAAAATTGTTGTATCTTCTAATCAACTCAAAACCATCTAACCCATTTACAACTTGGGATCCTTCTTTTATAGCCCTATTACAGACTCGATACAACTCCCATACTAGATTTTACAGACTCAGTATGGACCCGATACAGACTCTAACAGACTAAGCTTTAGTCACTATCCCAACCGACTTACTATGTTCAACCAACAGGATGTCTTTCCTGTTCTAGCAATACATAACCAAAAATGCGTTACCATCCTTACTTACAAACATGCCCTTACATGTGTGGTTTTTTCCGGCTCCATCCAAGATCGTACCCACGATCGCTAAGGACTATCGCTTTCTCAACATTATGCCTTATTGTCATTTTCCTGCCATTACGCTTCTTTACACACCTACTTCTGCGAATATTCTGCCATTTAATCTCGTATATTTCTCTCTCCTTCTATCATAGCCTACTAATTTGGTGCAACTTCCTCACCCTACACCTTCTCTTTGTCTTCTTCTTCACTTCCTCTCTTCTGTCACAACATTCTTCCCTTTCCTTTGATGTTGCTTCCTCTGTCGTAGCTCCTTCCTCTTCTCCTTTACACTCTTATTCCTTACTTAGGCAGAATTCTACCTAGATTATTCCCTTCCATCCCGAGGCCCAATAGGCCCCCAACACTCACCTGTGGTTCGTCCAGAGCCACGTGAGCTAGTGCTCCATAAATTGACTTGCACTGATTTTGGTCTGAAAATCCTCCACGATTTTCAGCAACTTTTATGTTTCTGCGTGCACTTCCTCCTCTGATTTATGTAAGTGCTCCACCATGTCAGATCTGACGTGTTCTTGCATGTCGCTTTCTACTAAGGCTGCTACCTCACAGACCTTCTCATGCACAGGTTGAATTATCTCTATGACTATTTTTGCTTCTAAATTTATGTTACTTCTGTGTTTGATTATATGTTTCTTCTATGTTTGCAGCTGGCAGGAGGGTTTATGTTCCTTCTATGTTTGCAGCTGGTGGGAGGGTTTATGTACCTTCTGTGTTTGGATTTATGCACAACATCCTTGATATCTACTGGTACCACTATCAACTTTGCAGACCCCCACAAGGAAGTTTCGTACATCAAAATTACTAAATCCTTTACAGACTTGTCATTCTTATCTACTTCTGGATGTTTTTACTGCTCAGTGGAGTAGGACGTAAGGGTAAAAATCAGGGGTTGGAGGGGTTATCAATAACACCGATGTTCTTTATCCGAATTTCAAGCTTCAGCCTTCAACTCGTCCCCGGTTTTTCCTTCCTTCAAAATATTCTTTAGCATTACACGTGAATGAATACGCAACATCCGAGTAAGCCTCAAAGCTCGTGACCATCACTCAGTCCAGCTCATGGTCTTTGTCTCTCTTTTGTACAGTGCTAGTGATATTCATCATCCTGTACCTAGAGTAGCACCTTCCACCAGGATGTGTTAGCTATACTTTTGTTTGTGTTGATCATCACCTTTTATGCTTTCAATGGCTTATCATGATGACGATGATGAAGTTGGACTTTTCTGCTTATCCTCCTAGTCCGAACATTCGTTCAGACCAGCCGTTCCTAGAAATGGATACTATGCACTATGGCATTTAATTCCACAACCTTGTCCGGAGGCTTCGATAGGATATCCTCCAGTCCTTGAACTCTTTTCACTTCTTTTGTAGTGGCGCTCCACTTTTTCAAGACATCATTGCTCTTATAGGAATTAGAAGGTCTTCTCATTGGCACCTCTATGAAGCGGGTTGTAACTGCTCCTGCATGGAGGCCCAAAATTGGTTGAATCTACAAGAGGCTCCCAGCCTTCAATGGAACATATCCAACAACAATCTTCTTAGTCAAAATAGTTTCCTTGACAGGGCCCTTGAGGCTATTAGCACTATAACACTTAGTGATGTTATTTCTCCACATATTTCCTCTCATTTTGTATCTTGCAACCAAGCTGAGTTGTTATATTATAAGGATGTGAGCTGGTGATCGACCATCAGTAACGTTCATTCAAGCAGCTAGTCTACAAATCCTCACACGCGCCACCATCGAGTAACATAATAACAACATGAACCATCACGTGGGTTCTAGGTCTGACTCCTTATGTGGAGGTGCCAACTATGTCGCCCCTTTTCATTGTGACATTATGATATTAATGGGGGAAGTGACACTCAGGATCTCTTGCAATCAACTTTGAATTTTCTTACTGTCTACATATTTGATATTTGTCATTTCAATAATCCTTCCTCATTTTAGTGCCACACTTTCCATGCCGTGCTTTGTGTACAGGTCACACTATTCTTTTTCACCTAATCATCGTGGCGATGATCATCATCATTACAGTAATTTTTTTTATTTGCAGTTATCAAAATAAGCCTTCAACAAGCTCCCATTAATGATCCCTCCGACTTTCGTATCATCTAGTTTTTCTAGCTTCACTGCTCCTCCATCAGTGATTTCCTTCACGACATAAGGACCTAACCAATGTGTCTTCAATTTTCTTGGACGCTTGAAATATTAGTTATAATACATAAGAACAAGGCCTCCAACTTTAAATTGCTTGTTCTTAATATGTTTGTTGTGCCATGCCTTTTTCCTTTCTTTTTCTACGTTTTGGTGGAATCCTGCAATGAAGCATTATTCTTCCAAATGGATTAACTGAAATAATATTTCTTCAACAGCATCAACATCTGTCATTTCTGTAATGGCTACCAATATTAAACTTGGTACAATACATTCCATAGGCATGACATCTTCCTGTCCATACACTGATATGAATGGTGTATGGCCTGTTAACTTCTTAAAGGTTGTGCGATACGCCCATAGCACTGCGGAAATTTTCTGGTCCCAATCATTCCTTCTTGTGTTGCATACCTTGGTGAGCGCATTTTCCAAAATCTTGTTAAATGCTTCGAACGCTCCATTTTATTGCGGGTGATATGGAGTTCTTCTTCTATGATGCATATGAAATTCATCCATTAGTTCTTCAATCAACTGATTAACAAAATGTGTACCTTTATCGCTAATCAATATCTTGGGGCATCCAAACCTTGTTACCACATTTTCAAACAAAAACTTTGTTGTTGTCGCAGCATTACAATCCTTGATGGGTGCAACTTCTTCCCATCAAGTCAGGTAATCTGTCACAGTGATAATGTATCTAGCTCTAGTGTGCTTCCCTACAAGACTAATAGGCCCGACAAAGTCGACAACCCATTTATCAAATGCTTGTAACGTAATTTGTGGAACTAAAGGCATCTCATCTCTTCTGGATGGCTTCCCCGTTCGTTGGAAGACATCACAGTTGCGACAATAATCTCTAGCATCGACATGTATGGTAGGCCACCATAACCCAGCTTGTAATATCTTGTGTATCGTCACCTTTCCTACATAGTGTCCTCCTACAACAACAACATGTGCTTCACTTAATATAATAGGTCGCTCAATATTAAAAAACACAGCATTGCAGTATTTCATCTGGGCCCAATTTATACAAGTGGCAAGCAATCAATTGGAAATATGCATCTCATGTTACTAGTTGTTTCTTATGTGCTATTGTAAATTCAGCTGGTGCAAAACCTGTAGTTAAGAAATGCCTGATATCCTCATATTGGTTATCAAAAGTGGTGATCGCAAACAATTGTGCATCCAAGAGATTATCCTACAGACTAGTGGGTTCTTCTCCACTCTCTATTCTGGATAGGTGGTCTGGTCCCAGGTTTAATCGTCCCGACTTGAAAATTATCTCAAAATCAAATTCCTGGAAGAGGAGAAGCCATCGACAAATATTCCCCCCCAACACTGGCTTGTTAACCAAATATTTCAATGCAAAATGGTCAGTGTACATCTTAAATGTCCCCTCAACAAGTAATTCTTGAATTTATGTAATGCATAGACCATCGCAAGTCCTTATCCCTATGTTGTAGTGTAATTCTAATCTACGGTTGATAGCTTCTTTCTAGAGAAAGTAATGGGGTGATCGGTATCTCCTTCTCTTGGTTGCGTCAATACCACTCCAAGCACCATAGAGGATGTGCCAACATGAACATGGAATTCTTTTTTCCAATCTGGAAATATCAGTATGGATGCAGCAACCATTTTTCTATTCAACTTATCCATGCTCTCTTGGCATTCATTTGTCCACTACAACTTAGTATATTTTTTTCAACAATTTCTCCACCAAGGAAGTCACTTGTGCATATCCTTTTATGAACTTTGTGTAGTATTATGTATGCCCTAGCGTTGCTCTTAATTGTTTAACTTTGTGTAGTATTTTGTATGCTCTAGGATGATGGAGATTTTAGTTGGATCAATCAAAATCCCATCATGACAAACCACATGGCATAACAGAGCCCCAAAAGGTGCACAAAAAATACATTTCCTCAAGTTGAGGGCAATTTGGTACTGGAGACATCGTTCCAACATCATTCTAAGACTTTCTATATGATCTTTTATGAGACCAAAAACTGTCCAATCATCAAAGTAAACTTCAAGAAATTTGTGTATATAATCTTTAAAGGAAACAACTACAATTCTGGAAAATATTGCGGGCACATTCTTGAGTCCAAAGGGCATTACCGTGTACTAGTAGCATCCCAATTCTATGGAAAAGGTAGTCTTGTAGAGATCTTCTTTTGCAATTCTGACCTAATGGTAGCCCAAGAATACATCTGTAAATGAATACATCTCTTTCCCTCCAATATTTTCCAATACTTCATCTGTAAATGGAGTTGGAAATGGATCATGCAAGCAGGCATTATTTAGTTTCAGGATATGAACACAAATTCTGACTTCCCCTGAAGGATTCTTGTCTTGTACCACGATTGGGCTGATCCATTATGATTCCTCGACTGGTTCTATTATGTTTGCTTCTAATATTTGATCAAGTTTCGCTTTAAATTTCTCTTTATAATGCGGGTTCAGTCAGTACGGTTGTTGTTTGACTGGTTTTGCATAAGGCCTCAAGGGTATCTTCATTTCACCAAGGTCTCCCACTATACCTTTCATCTCATAGAACTTTGTGGGGAAGAGATCCTGGAATTTGTGTAATAAGTCGGTAATGTTTCCCATAGTATCCTCATCCTAGTAATCTCCAATATTAGCAAACTTCGGGTTTTCCTCAGACCCAATATTTACTTTCTTGATTTTAAGTGGTTTTAAAAACTGATCGGTAGTTATAGGAGCTCCCTCTATTGTACATATACCCTCTAATTTAGGTATATTTATCTCAAGTGGGTCATCATTATTTGGTTCTCCTATAAGATTGTAGCACTGCATCCAGTTGTGTGTAGTCATGGGGCATTGTTGACAGTGTGTATCTGTGACTGGTATTTCTTCAAAGATCTTCTCCTTTATTACTTGTAGTGCAACATTGATGGTTGGATGTTTGATTTTGAATTCAAATGTCTGGGTAAATTTTACAGTTAATATTTCCCACTCAATGGCTCCTCGTCGTAGCTCTTCTGAGTTGTACTAACTTCTTGGCACCATTTCCAAGGTGTGGATGAATCGGTGAACCGATTCTTGTCTTGGATACTCTTTCCAAATTGTGTGACAATGCTCAATATGTTTTTTGGGATTTGTTAATCCTGTGTATTTTTTATTAGCTTAACTGATCTCTTCTCCAAATATGATCTCCATTAGCCTCCTACATTGTGGCCATTTAGATATAGACTGTTTATGTGTACCCCACCATCTAGCGGGTGTAGCTTTCAACACATAGTCCAAAGCGGACAATCATTGTGATTCTATTACCTTTTCTTCGAACTCTTCTAAGAAGGATGTAATATTAGGAAGTCCTTCATATGTAGGCAGCACGCTGGCTTCAGCTCCTACCCTGTGAACAACTCTTGTGATTCTCACACATCTGCGCATGGAAACTTCATGCAGCTTGGTTTTCCAGTTTTCCAGAGCATTGCCTGAGTCAGACGTGCATGAGCTTACACTGTACCAACTTAGGTTTCCATGAGTTGTTGGGTTAATATAGTCTTCCTTCGAAGACATGGTGTTGTACAGTTCGTCTAGATAATTTTCTTTTCCTTTGCTATGCACAAGCTCGACATATCGCTACCCTTCAAGTGGATCAATGGGCGCAACCACTCTTATTTCATAATCTTTGAAAGACAAGATCCTTTTCTTGAAGTTTATGATAGTTTGATTGTCTATTTTCCAATCAATTCCTAAAAGCGCAGGATATGGGATGATTAGTAGAACCTTTGATTGGTTTGCAAGTCATATCTTAATAAGCGACCAGTCTAGTTGTGGTTTATTCATGCTCTCCCATGTATGTCTTGTCAATATATTGACATTTGAGCCCAGGTCTAATATGAGAGCTCTGCAATATTTTTCATCATGGCCTATTGATATGCACAATTTACAATATAGACTACTGAGTGCACTCACAATCTTCTGTAAGTATAGTCCTTCCTTAGATTCATGACCTCTAGTCTAGCATATTCTACACCAAGGAATTCCTTGGGTGTTTAATGGGTTTGACACACCTGCTGCAACATATTTCATCAGCGTCGGGAAATTATCTTTATGTTGTCCATATGATCTTCACCTTGTACACCATAGTTTCTCCTGAACTTCATTGCCTCTTTTAATATCTTGGAGCTGCACCATAAGATTGGCCAGCTGCGACTGAATTTGCATCATTCATAAGCCAGTGTCCCCAACTAGCGAGGATTCTAACTTCATTTCTATTTCAAGAGCCTCTGTCTGTGACACAAGTTTATGTTGCATCAACATCATTTGGATATTTTGTAGCAAGGTGGCATTGAACCATTCCTTATGTTGCACATCCAAAATTTGGAAACTCACTTTGTCCATTAATGTCTTAAATCTATGGTCATAATACCAAATAGATTCTATTGGTAGCTGCTTGATATCTTTGATCTCAGTGATGCATTGGGACCCATACGTTGATTTCTTAAATTCATCAATTAACCCAAGTAAAATCTCGTTGAGTGTTTTCGGGACAACTCCAACTTGTATTATGGAAAACTTCATATACCAATCTAGCGCATGACCTCGTAGCATCATGATCATCTTGCTTTATTGGTATTTGTTGTAATCTCATAGATCACAGAGGGTTACCAATAATACACATTGAATCATACAGACATAACAGACACAAGAGACAAGACCATATATATAGAATAATAGATTATATTATATCATGAGGGTCCATACATACATAGAACTGAACCGAGTTCTCATTTGGCTCAGCAGCCTAATATATATGATTTACAAATAGTTACATATAACTACCTGTCGGTTCAGTCAACCGACACGACCTTACGCGGCCGAACTAATCTCTAATTTGTCGGCTATTCGACTAGTCGGCTCACCGACTAGTCCCTCCAACATCTCCCCCAGGAACAAAATCTTTCTTCGTCCTGAAGAAACAAGGGAGGTACTTCAACAACATGCTATGTTAGGTAGTTGTTTCTGGTATTGTTTGTCTTCATGGGCTGTGTAGTCGGATGGTTGGTCATTTCTGCACACATATTTCCACAATTGCTTCTGCTGTAGTGGCCAGCTGATGTTGAAATTCTGCCCAGCTTTGTAATACATTCTGGATGTCAATGGTCAATGTTGTGATGCTTGATAAGGTCGAAATCTTCTCCTGAAGGGAAATTTCTGCTATGCCTTCCATGTTAGGTCCCATGAATTGATCTTTTTCTTCTGTTGTTTCCAGTAGACTTTTCATCTGCGGGCAGATGGTATCTAGTTTATCTAGGCTTGGGAGTGCTTGATGTACCCATTGGTGTGCTTAATTTTCTAGTTTTTGTAGTTTAGCTGTCTCCAATACAATTTGATCTTGTATCTGGTTTCTCAATGCTTATTTGTTTCCTTTTCTTCTTTCCAGTGCTTGAATTTGNAATAATACAAATTCCATGTCATCATGTATTAGCCAATCAAAATGATTTAAAATTAAAAAAGGGAGCACCTCTTAAACAAATTTTTAATATAAATTTGGGATAGGTATCATAAAAAAAACTATTTTTTTGTTCGTATTTTCGACATCATCATCACGTTTTTTCAGGTATTTCATGTTTTTGGGGTCACATTTTTTCAGGTATTTCTTATTTTTGGGGTAGCGGGGCCCGTCAAAAGTATGCCGAGTGGGTACTCGTTGGATGTGGAATTAAATTCTGCATCCAATGAGCTCTCCCAATCGAAATTTAAGTAAAAACACAAGGAGATATGTCGAAAATACGAACAAAAAAAGTAGTTTTTCTTTTCTTCCTCTAAAATTAATAAATATTATTTTATTATTTTAACTATTATTTTATTAATTTTCCTTAGGAGGCCCATTTTGAGTTGAAATTTCTTCTAATGTTCTCGGGTTTGTCGGGTTTGCTGAAATACTTGCCCATAGTAAGTGGGCCAATCACGGAGTACTTCTTCTGTGATGATAGATTCTTCCATGTGGTCCTGCAACACTCTGTGAGCCTCTGAGAATGCTGTGTACTGTTGCCTTAACAATCTGGATGTCTCATCTTTTTGGTATTCTTTCATATTTATCAAATCCGATTGTAGGGTTGACACCACACTTTCAAATAACTGATATTCCTTTTCAAGCGACTTGTCGGTGTTGACCTCTAGAGGTCCTGGTATTACTGTTTGAACTAATTTTTTGCATTTTGATAAGAACTTGAATTATTCATTCTTACTGTTGTCGAGCTGCTTGCGTCTGATCTGGCTTCTTGTTTTTGCATCAGTGGCCAGAGTTTCTAAGAGTTCTCCCAACTCTCCATCTCTTAACTTTGTTGCGTCGACTGTAGTAGTCGATCCAAGTTGGCTAATGTGGACCATTGTCAACTGTGATTCTTTGTGGTGTTCCTTCTTCTTTCTGTCTCTTTTTCTCTTGTGTTTATGTTGTTCTGTTTGATGTTGTGCCTGTGCATCTGCAAGTGGTCGATTCTTCTGTGGTTGATTTTCTGGTTGCTGATCTTCAATGGTCGGTGGAACTTCTGGTTAACTTTATTGGGTGAGATCTATAGCTGGATGTGTATCTGGAGTACTTGGTAAAAATTGTTCAGGGTTTGGTAAAGGTTCTGGATTGGGAAGTGGTGGTGGAGATGGTGAATGGTCGGGTGTAATTGAAGTAGTAGGGATATTGTCAGTCAATGTTGGGTCCTCGACTTCTGGTGGTGAATCATCTGGGTCGTCAGAGAATAGGTTGTCAATCACCTGATTGATATCTTCCAGGTTATCTTCCTCCACATCTCTTGCTGGCTCATTGGCTAATGGAGGGTGTGGGATGTCGAACAGGATAGTGGATGAGGTATGATTTGTGACAATTTGAGATGTGTTGTCGGGGTTCCTCAAGGATGTCGGCTTGATAATTCCCACAGATCTTGGTTTCTGGTGTATTTTTCCAATTTGTTGAGGGAAGATCTGCCTTGATCCACTAGCTTCAATCAGTGGACATTTGGTGGTAATCCTCTAGACAGAGGTGAATAGTTCAACTAATTTTTCAATGTATGCATGGAAATCACCATCCTGGTCGAACCGTTCTTTCAGTGTCTCCCGCATAACATTCTTACAAATGTCGACTGGGCTTATGGTGGGTATCTATGGATTGTCTTCCTGTGTAATCTGGGTTAGAGATGGGGGTGGAGGTGTAGAAACTAAATCAACAATGTTTTCATCCATTGAAGTGGTTGTAATTTTTACCTTTTTCAGTCGACCTTGCTTTGCTCCTGCTTCGACGAACGATCTAAATTGTGTTTCAACTGACACTTTGTTTGCTGTTGCATCTTCTATGATATCGAAATCAGTCACCATTAGTTCTTCCTCATCTTCTGACTCTAAAATGATAAGCTTGCGCTTCCCTTTCCCCCGTTCCTGAAGTGCCTTCCTCTTCCTTGAGGCTGCTACTTCCTTCGCTATTTTCCTTAAGTTTTCTTTTTTCATAGCATATTCTGGATCATCTGATTCGATGTTGTCTTCCAGTTCTTCTTTTCTCCTCTGTTGGTTGGTCAGAATGATGCTTTTCTCAGCTGGTTTGGTTACGTGCTGCTCAGTTGGTGTATCTTCCCTTTGGGTTGGTGGTGGTACGATTGTTATTTGTAGTATGTTGGTGTCCTCTGTCGATATATCGTCCGACATGAAGGTACTGATATGTAATTGGAGTTCGTAGTCCTCCTCTTTTTCTTGGTCTATCAATTGTTCTTCAATTGTTTGATTTATTTATTTTGCTTTTGCTAGTATTGATAACTTTGTACCGGATTGTTGAGCTAGCTCGCGGAAGATCTCTTCGACTGTTGGGTAATAGTCAAGAGGTTTTGTTGTTGCTTTTTCTCCCTGCATGTACCAGACTGTTGTGTGGTCTAGCTTGATTTGAATATGATCTATTTTTAGCAGACTTCTTGGGATGTTCTGAGGCACCCTCCATCTGGTCGTCTGGATTTTCAGGTTTTGGAACCGGTTTTTCAGCATTAATTTACCATTTTCTAAATCTTTCAGTGTTCCATTCTGTGAAAATGGCTTGAACCTCCACATGTGGTACTTGTGTGGTTCCTGGAACTACTTTTCCCTGACTAGACACAAGTGGTACATTGCCACACATAGAATCAGAGATGGGAACCTTATAATCCCGGTCGACTCTTGGCATTTTTCACATATACTTTTAAGCATGTTGGCAACCTGTTGAGCCCAACAGTAGATTTTTCCTGTAGTTGCTATTGTGTTGACTGCTTCTAGCATGTCCATATTTAGATCACTCCCTTGACCTGTAGGGGTGAGTCCTGTTGCTATAATTTTGGCTACAATTTGTGGCGTCCGGGCTTGTATCTGACTGATCATTAGCCCTTTTGAATTCTTTCCTTTTGGTGTTCCAGTTAGTCGTTCTACCAGTCCTTCTTTTATACAAATACGGACAGGGTTGCCTTGATTTGATGGACTGGTAAGTTTGTATATTACTTCTCCAGAAATTTCTATTGGTCGGTCGAAGTAAAATTTACCATTGTGATAATATATACTGACTAATGATAAATTTTACTGCTGTTTCTTTCGTTCCTCCAAATATTTCCATGAATGGTGTATTCATGTAGCTCATGTTGGTGCTGTAGCTGATCTTCTCTACTTCTGGTGTTATTTTCTTGTCTTGGTAAGCCCATTCTTTGATTTCTGCCCAGGTTTTGGACCACGAGGTTTCCTGTACCTTGGCATTCTTGATATTTCTTAACCTTCTCATCAATGGAGTTTTAGCAGATTGCAATTCTTTTGTTTTTGCAGCTGCGACTCTGGTTTACTTCGAGGCCATCTCGTCGGTCTCTTGGTCGACTTTTCTTACAGGTTCTCATCTCTCGAATTTCTGACTGCTAAATTGTTCTAACTCTTAGAAATACGGTAAATGATCTTTTTCTAGATCGATATTTATAGGTGGAGTGGGTGACATTTCTGTCGATGGACGTATTAATGGTGGAAGTAATGGTCCAACAGGGTCTCTGGAGTTTGTGTTAATTGCGATTTAATTTTGGTGCTCCTTCTAACCGTAGTCATGAAGGCATGATTTGACCTTCGGGGTCGTTGGTCGATGTCTATCATGCGAGTGGTCAATGGTGGTATGTCGATGGGTTTGGCGTCGATTGTCGAAGTGCTAGTTATTATATATTTCGAAGTTTCCTGTCATCCTAGGTTATGGGTGTTGGTTCTGTTTTAGGAATTTTAGATTTTATAGTTTTTTCTGACAGTTATGGTCGTTATATTTATGTCTTCTTTTTTTAGAACTTGGTTTAATTTTTGTATCGTTTTAGTCAGGCACCATTAACAAGTTTCTGAAATATTATGCCTTGTAATGTCCTTAGTTAGACTGATCCATTGGCATGAATCTTTTCAACAACGTAAGGTCCCATCCATTATGTATGTAACTTTTTAGGTTTCCCTTTTACTCAAATGTTGTATAGTAAGGCAAAGTCCCCTACCGACATATTTTTGTTTTTGATATTGCGATCATGCTAAGCCTTCTGCTACTATTTTTGGATTTCTTGATGTTGCAAAGCGAGCAGTCGGTGTTCTTCTAGCTTGCTTAATTGCATGAGTCGGTCCTTCCTGCCTTCTTCGACATCGACCTGTAAAATATCTTCTATGATAGATGTTTGCTGTCGAAAATGTAGTGGAACAATTGCTTCTTGGCCATAGACTAGTCCGAATGCTGTTTGGTCGGTCGAATGCTTGTATGATTTTCTGTAAGCCCATAGTACTGTAGATATCTTTTCGTCCCAATCATCTTTGTCGGTGTTGGATATTTTTGTTAGGCCCCTTGTTAATGTTTTGTTGGATGCCTCGATTGCTCCATTCGACTTAGGGTGATAAGTTGTACTACGTCAATGGTCAAATTTGAACTGGTCTGTTAGTGCTTTGATGGTTTTGTTAATAAAGTGTGAACCTTGGTCACTGATTAGGGTTATTGGGCATCCAAATCTGGTAATTATATTTTTGTAGATAAATTTAGCAGCTATCTCACTAGAACATGAGTCGACAGGTTTTGCTTCTTCCCACTTGGTTACGTATTCTACTGCGGTTATTATGTATCTTGCACCTTTTCTTTTTGCTGGTATCGAGAATGGTCCTATGAATTCGATGGCCCAAATTTCAAATGTCAAACATGGGTTTACTGATATCAAGGGCATTTCTGTACTAGGCAGAGGTCGACCCAGTCATTGACATCTGTCGTATTGGCTCACAAACTTTTTACAATCCTTGTATAGTGTCGGCCACCATAGCCCTGACTGTTGGATTTTCTTGGCAGTTGTATCTGCTTGAAAATGTCCTCCCGTCGGTCCATAGTGTGCTTCGTACATGATATTATCTCTTTTGTGTTCTAATACGCATCATCTGAGGATGTCATCCAGGCCCATTTTATATAAAAATCCATTTATGAGGATATATGGTGCAGCTTTCATAGCTAATATTTATTTCTTTTTCGTACTCATGCCCTCTGGTGCTTGACCATTTTCTAAGAATTGAGCTATTTCCTCTAATTCTGCTGGGATTGCTTCTATTCTAATAAGTGTGCATCCGGTAGGTCGTCTTCAAATCCTGTCGGCTCCTCTCCTGTGTTGATTCGCGACAAGTGGTCAAGTCCGACATTTAATTTTCCTGGTCTAACTACGGCTTCAAATTCAAATTCTTGGAATAGTAGTAGCCATCGACAAATTATCCCATGGTGTAAGGGTTTTTTTACACGGTATTTTAATGCTTGGTAGTCAGTATAAAAGATGAAAGGGTTGGCTAGTAGGTAATGTCAATACTTATGTAGTGCAAAAACCATTCCTAATGCTTTTCTCTCTATTGTCGAATAGTTTCTTTCTGCCTTATTTAGTTTTCTGCTGTTGTAAACTATGGGGTAATCCATTCCGTAGTCCACTGGTTGTGTTAAGATCGCTCCTATTGCTAGGCCTGATGCGTCGATGTATACGTGAAATTTGATCGACCAATTCGGGAACATTAGGATGGGTGCCTCAACTATCTTCCTTTTTACTGTTTCAAATGATATGTTACATTCATCTGTCCAGTCGAACTCCTGATCTTCTCTTAATAGTTCTTCCAATGGATAGGTCATATATGAATAGTATCTCATAAATTTCCTGTAATATCCTGTATGACCAAGTAGTACCCTGACTTGTTTTGGGTTCACTGGTGGTTTTAAGTTGAGGATAATTTTTATTTTTGGAAAGTCGACCTTGATGCCTTCTTTGCATACAATGTGTCCTATAGGAATATGCATCTCCTTATGTTTAGAGATAGCTAGATTTGCTGGCATCATTCCAACATGAGCCTTAGCCATTTGCAGTGATCTTTCAGCATAGAGTATATTGTCCAATCATTGAAATATACTGCCATTGTTTTGTAGATATATTCTTGGAATGTTTTGACCACAATTCTCGAAAATACTGCAGGTCCTTTTTTTTAGACCAAAAGGCATAACTCTGTAGGAAAATGAGTCGAATTCACATACGAATGTTGTCATTTTCTGGTCTTCTTTGGCTATTGGTACTTGGTTGTAACCTGAGAATTTGTCTGTAAATGAGTAGCATTCATGTCCCGCGACTTCATTTAGGATTTCATCTACATAGGGTGTTCATAATGGGTTTGTTAAGGTGACTTTTTTTAATTCTCTAAAGTCGACACAGATCCTTAGCTTTATCAGGTCGTGTTTCTTTGGTTGTACAACCATTGGACTTGCCCATTCTGATTGGTCAATAGGGTAGATAATTCCTACTGTAAGCATATTATCAATCTCTTTCTTGACTATCTCTTTGTATTTATGAGCTAATTTATATGGCCTCTTCTTTATAGGTCGAGCATCAGGTTTAATGTCGATCTTCATTTCACCCATTTCATGGACTAGACCTTTGAGATATTTGTAGTCTCTAGCAAATACATCCTGGAATTCTTTTAGTAAGTTTACTATTTCGGTTGTTTGTTCTTCACTCTAGTAATCACCAATTTTTTCCATTTTTGGTCGATCATCGTTTGATATGTCAAATTATTTAGTTTTCACTTTGGTATCTAACCATTTTGGTGCTTTGGCTTCATTGATTGGTTGGCTCCCTTCTCTAAATTGTGAAAATGTAGCAGGAAAGTCTGCTACAGTCATTCGGTCGGTATCTTCCTTGTCGGTTGTCTCGGCTTTAAGTACTGTGTGAATTGGTTTTGTTGTTTCTGAATGGTATGATTTCCATCAAAAGCTTTTCCCTTCTAGATTTTCGTTTTCCATTTGTAGTCTTGTTGACTGTGGTATTGTCTTGGTTTGTATTTTATTACATGTTATTGTCGGTCGATCATAATTTTGTGTTAGGGTGTTGTTCTTGGTCGGTTCTATAAACGCTTTGATTTGTTTTGCAGTTTCGACTAACTTTTCATTTTGTGGTATAAAGCTGAAGTCTTTGATGAAGTTCTCTCTAAGTTCATGCCATTGAAATGTTTCACCCCGTGCTTCTTCCATTTTGCACCATTTTTTTGGTAAGTCGGATAGCGTCGATGGAAACAAGTGTGGCCATGTACGTTCATCTTTATACCCAAGTCTTTTCCACTCTTTTTCGCACGTTCTTATGTGTTCTTCTGGGTCTTTCCCGTGGATTAACATAGGTATTTGTGCTTTTTTGGTTAGCCTCTTTCCTCCGAATCTTTCTACAAAGTAAGTCGAAGCTGTTGTCCATGTCTGCAATCTTGATTGATGGGTATCCCACCATCTAGCATCTTGCCCTGTGAAGGTTTCTACTAAGCTTTGTAATCAACCATGTTCACCAATGTTTTTAGATACTTGTTCTATATGCATAACTAGTGATTCTCTTTCTTTGTATCTTGGGATTTGTCTGATACTTATATTTGTTGGTTTTAAAGTAGGGTATTCCTTGCTTTTATTTTTGAATATTTTTTGGATGATGGAAACTAAGAAACATTGTTGGACTAGTTTCTTCTACACTGTTTGGATGGTCCAGAAACCTCTTGGTTGTGTCTCGTAGTTTTCAACTTCCCAATCATATAATTATGCATCTGAGTTGTATCCTACTGAATCTTGATTTCCTAAGTGAAGCTCGCCATAGACATTGGGTTATGTGTAGTCTTCATTATTTTGTATTTGATATAATTCTTGGATGTTGATTTCTTCATCAATAGGTTCTATCCAAGGTTCTCCTTTGGATGGATGGATATGTACTATAACTTTCTGTCCATTCCCTTTTAGTTTTATCCTTTCTTTATCTAAAGATATTGATGCTTTCATTTTTCTTCCCCGTGGTCGGCCTACTAAAGATGGGAAGGAACTGGATCCTTCCTTAGGGTCAATAATTTCAAAGTCGACTTTAGTCGATATTCCTTTTATTGTCGTATCGACATTTCTCCAAACTCCGATAGGTTCGATCAGACCTTAGTCGGCTAATTTGAGGTATATTTCTGACTCATATAGTCGAGGTCTACCCAATTGTTCCCAAGTGTCGTGAGTCATAATATTTACTTGTGAGCCGAAGTCAAGTACAACTTGTCGAACATGGTATCCTTTTATTTCTAGTTCAACAAGTGGGTCGGCATCACTTTTGTCCTTTTGGTTTAAACTGCATATTTTTTTGTTTGTTTTTTTGTATTATGATTATGCTTCATATTATACAATAATTCAATGAATTGAGATACCTCTTTATCATCTTGTACTAAACATATTAATTCTTTAACTGTGCTTTGTCGACTATTGTTAGCTTCTTATCTAGCAAATTCTTTAAATATATTCGTTGTGTCATTATATAATTGTTTTTGTTTAGCTGGGTTAGGATAATCATTCTTTTCTTCTATTTTAATTATGCGTGGATTATCACTCCCAATTTTTGTCCCTTGTCGGGTTACTATATGCAGATTATTCGTATTGATTACATCATGTTTTTGAATGCACGACAAGACATTAACGTTTTTCTTTTTACTGATTTTATCAAGCATAATAGGGAAATCCTCTAATGAGTGATCACCGACTCCACAGCTAGTACAAAATTTTAAATCGGTTCTGTCCTTGTATGGGCAGTTTGCATATCGATGACCTTCTTTATAGAATGTAAAACACTGGATGGGCCGACGTGGTTGATTGTTGCGATTCCCAGAGAATCAACCTCGACCTCCATATCCTCCACAACGGTTGTCGAACCGACGCTCATATCAATTTCCTTCATATCTTTG
Source organism: Pseudotsuga menziesii (assembly GCA_001517045.1). Lineage (NCBI taxonomy): Eukaryota > Viridiplantae > Streptophyta > Pinopsida > Pinales > Pinaceae > Pseudotsuga > Pseudotsuga menziesii. The sequence goes on along the minus strand of LPNX010741984.1, from coordinate 13,272 downwards.
ATTATTCAGTTCATTTTGATCATTGCTTCGCTGGTTGTTATCGTTGGTCTGCGCAACTGCGCTTGTCTAGTAGACTGCTTGGTAGTTTTGTCGGTTCTTTAAGTTTAAGTGGCAGTCCGCTGTTGCGTGAATTTTTACTTCACAGATTGCACACCAATATGCTTTGTCATTTTTCATGTTATACGAGCAATATTTCATTGTGTGGTCTCCGTGTTCTTGGTAGATGTCGCAGAAGCACTTTGTCTGAACAAATCGAACGTCCTATCGACTTATGTCTTGTCGATAATTATCTTTAGCATGTGTTGAGGCCTAGAAATTCGTAGGAAACAACAACAAGGGATTCTCCCCAGTCAACATTCCCAAATAGCCCATGACTGTTTTGTATAGGGAATTCGTCCAGTTTGCGGTCCGGCTACCGTAGGTCAAGTAACAAAAACAAAGGGTTTTACCGGTTGCGTCCTGGTCCATCGTGTATATTTTGTATTTTTTGACTTTAAGTATGATATGCAAGTGCCTATCTAAGATGCATATTAATGAAGAATGCGAGGAGTAGTCACAATGTGATGCACAGGTTCTTACCTCTCGTCTTAGACTCTCTCGCATCTAAATCACACACAACTGAAAAAACAATATTAACTAAGTTGTCCCTAGGGAGCAAGATTATCAATTAATGAGTAATGTAATACTGTTCATATGTTAAGATGAATCACAGATAGTTGTTCTTAGAATCAAAACACATAAACATGAATAAAGATATACACAACAAGATAGCTCGTCGTCTGTTAAAACATTCATTACTCATAGTGGAAATTATCACAAAATAAACCAGAAAACATTCATATAAGAACATAGGTTCAGAAATTTAGAACAATCTCACAATTAATGAAACACAGCTGAAAACGAAATAGTTCCCCTTCAACATTGTTCATTTCATCACATTTGAAAATTCCACACAACACTTTCCCCAACAGGCAAAATTGTAATTTTATTATTGCAAAACGAAATAGTTCCTCTTACAACAAGTAGTTCACAAGTCTCTCTGGGAAAAATCCCTCTCTCCTTCTCTCTTTTCCCATTTATACAAGAACCAGCTCAACCTTTCAGTTTCCCCACAAACGTTTCAATATCCAGTCTTGTCGTTTTTCGAATGCTCATAATTCCATGTTACATTTTAAATAAAGACTTTTATAGAAACGGACACCGCTAGGTAACCGACGAAACACCCAAGCCAGGGCCCTTGATCTTTAATGATTACATTCTACCATTCATCGGTCCCTCTTCAGACCCTTATTATTTTATTTTCCTCAAGCAACAACTTTGCCACCTTATTCTTTTTAACCTGCTTTGTCCTCCAACCGCATCTTCTTCACCGCAATAATCTTCAAAGGGATCTGATAAAAAATCCCATCTCCATCTATGATAATAAAAAAAAAATCATCATTTATTCCGACTATCTTCATTAAACATAATACCAATAAAATGATTACTGAAATAAAAGAAAACCGAAGCTGGATTTTCATGTGAAAATTTCAACCTAAAAAACCAGGCACACCAGTCATTCACGAAATCAGTTACGAGCTCAAAACAATTGGCAGGAAAAACGATCAAGAAACGGGCACATAAAACCTTCCATCGGAGAATCAGAACACTTAACATCGGTCGGTTAGTGAGCTACGCAGCCACAATGGCGGGAGACCTGCAGTCTAGGGGTTCCGGAACACAAACAAAAAATAAGCATGATAAAATGGCGAGTTCAGATATTCTGAAGCATAGGAAAGTTAGTGCGCTACACAGCCGCAATGACGGAAGTTAAACGGTCATGGAAATCCATAGACTAGTCAACATCGGAGAAACATAGAACAGGACAACGACGAAAGGACAAGCAATCTGACGGGAAGTTAGTTTACTCTGGAGCCACAATGGCGGATCTCAATCAACCTTTGACCTCCGATCAAAGTCAACACACTTTCCAAAAAATCACAAAGCAAGGTCCTTTTTCAACAATAGAACATGGGTTCAACAAAAGGCTTTGAATATTGGCACCATGTCTAACTGACCTCCAAAATATGACAACTGAAAATACCATTTTAAACCTCAGCCAAACTTCAACGATAAAACAACATAAAACCTGCTAAATCCTATAGTCCAAAACAAACGCAGACCCAAACGGATTCCCGAAAGGTAAGAAAAAACGGCCTCAACAATCCAAACGTGTAGCAAAAAAGGAACAAACGACCTTCAACAAAATCAACAAGGAGGGTCCAAAATTTTTGAAATTTGGGGAATTTGCAGCTGCAACAGCTTGTTCAGCAGTTGAGCATTTTGTGCACCAGACATCCTGATTCTTTAGGTTCAGCTCTTTCAATGATTTTTTCATGATTTCTAGATATTCTTCCAGCCTAGTATCCATGGGATATGCTGGGAAATATTCGTCCATCTCCTCTTGCAGAGCTTTGGTAAGCGCATCTTCGTACGTTTTAAACATCTCCAAGCTTATGTGTCACCAAATTTTCTGTGATAAACTTGTAAGGAACCACTGAATTAATAGTTGTTCATCAATTACATAATCTAGTTGGATGAGGAGGTCTTTCCATTGTTTGTCATATTCTCAAACAGACTCTGCTGGCTTTTGAGATGTTGCTTTCAACTTTTTGGCTGCCAAATGTTTTGCGTCTAGAGTTTTAAAGAAAGACAAGAATTACACTTTAATTTCTGCTTTAGATGCTTGGGGAGTTCTCTCGATATAGGTCATGTACCAGGTTAGTGATCTTTTTCTCAATGCACTGGTGAACTGTGCCATCTATTGATCTTCAGCTGTAACCTGATTTGCCTCCCATGTTGACTCACAAACGAACCAATGTCATCTAGGATCTTCGTCACCCTCATATAGAGTGATATGTGCTGATTCGTGACACATGTCGAAATCACTATCACTATCTCCTCCAGGAGGTGGCGATGGTGGGGGTAATGGGATGTTTTTCTTGTCTCGTTGTGCAGAGATGTTGTCGATGGAAATTTCGTTCCCGTCGGTCATTTTGTTTGTCGTTTCTTCTCTGACAAGCAGTCAGTTCGGGTCGACTTCTCTTGTCGATGTCCAACTGCACTGATTTTTCTGCAGGTCTGACTGTTCTATATTTTCCAAAGCTATGTTTGGAAGGGGGGGTGCTCCTTCATGTGTCGGGTAAATTATGTGGATACTTCGGTTGGAAGGCTATGCCTGAAGTGTGACCCAGTTTCCTTCCTTAGGTCGATGGATCACTAGATGATTATCATTATTTTCCTCGTCGTCTAGTTATCTACATATACCAAACTCACCAACTCTTAGTCTTAGGTCTTCTTCAACAATGGCTTGTATCCTGGTCCTTGAATTTGTTGGAGATAGAGGTATTATCTCCTAGGGAACTTCTATTTGGAGAGCTTCACACTGCTCTATCCACAAGTCTTCTTCCATGGGTGATGCTTCTTCATCCACGCATTCTTCCTGTCGGTCATGACCCGACTCTGGAAAATTTATTTCCTGGTCTGTCACCCTAGTATTCATTCCTCTTTGCAGTGCTATAGCCCTTTCTCTTCTTTCTTCCCTTCTTTTCAGCCTCTTCTCTCTCTCTACTTTCTGTAAATCCGTCGTACCTTTGTGTGTCACTATTCGTTCGATTTCCTTTTTAGGTTGACTTTTCATTGCTGGTGATGGTATCTCCTTTTAGTCAACTAGAATACTCTTCACTTTACCCCAACATTTGACCAGCTACCCCCCCATAGCCTAGCCGATGCTTTAGAAATTTCAGATAGTTCTGTTTACTTGCTTAGGAAGTACTCCCACTCCCTTTCGACAATGAATTTCTCCCACTTTTTCTGTTTCTCCGCCGAGTTAGAATTTGGTGGCGGTTCGTGCAGTGATGGATGAGGTTCTACAATATGACCCACTCCTTTTTATATCAAGAATTTGAACATTAGGGTTGGTAGGCAGCATAGGAACTACTCGGTATGGTCTGTATAGAATTTTTTCTGAATAGTTTCTACCAAAGTTCTTTCTTCTATGGCTTGCTTCTTGCAGAATTCGTCTGTGATCTTTTCAAACCACTTCGATAGGTTTGTTCGTCCCCATCTGTTGGTGTATATGTACCTTCAGAATGTATTCACTTGTATTTCTTATGTATTGTAACCCAATGTTTATTTCGGGATGTACTTGAGTTATGTCATGCCCCGATGTTCATATCGGGAGGTTCTATAATGTAAACAAGTCATGTCAAGTCATTGTGGGTAACCCTCCTATTGGTTAAGGGTTAAAGTCCCCGCACTTTCGGGGCACTAGGTTTATTAGACTTACCTAGTGAAATTGGCCCTAGTTGGGTTTATTCAAGTCAGGAATTAGTATAAATAGAGAGCTAGCCTCTCTATTTATCACACACTCACTCACACTCAGTTGTAGTGCATAGCCGAGGAAGAGAAAGACACTGGGGCATGAAAGAAAGAATTTACTGCTGTCGGGAGATCATCTTACTATTTTAGGGTCTTACTTTTGGTGTTGATTTTATCTCTAAGGAAGTTGCAGGGTTTTCTCCATTTATGGTTTCCCCGAGGAAAAACATTGCTAGCTTTATGTTAAAAATCTACCATGGTATCAGAGCTAACCTGAGAAGAAGACATTATGCAGCTGAGGGAACTAGGGCTTCCTACTTTGTGGATCTCTCTCCACATATTTTCAGCAAAAGAAGGTTGGAATAACTCTCCTCCCTTGGGTGCATCATTCTATCGAAATAGAATCCAATTATGAGGTTTTTCAGTTTTGGACCCGACATTGCTGTTGAAAATTAGAGCTTTTCACAGAAGTGGAATTTTTCAATGAGCCCAGGCCTGGATTGATCTCCTCCTCAAAATCGAAGTTAGGGATCAAATTCAAAGCATTTGGTTGGATAGAACTCCAGAAAAGCGAAACCCTAATCTGCTCCTGAACCAACACTGCAGGATTTCAACTCCAAATCCAGATCCGACATCTTAACCAGGTAATATCTAAATCTTTTGTATTTCCATTTGAGGTTCTCAGTTAAGATGTCTCATCATACCAAGCTTGATGAAAAGATTGAGGGAGCTTATAACTTTTGAGCCTGGAAGTATAGGATCTCCCTGGTCCTGGAAGAGAATGAGTTGGACTCGTACATCCATGAGGAGGTTCCAATTCCAGAGGGAGATGAGGCTAAGGCCTTACATAAAAATAAGTTGCTTATGGAAAAGAGAATCATTACTAATTCTATCAAGGATTACCTCATACCACAGGTGGGCCTCCCTAAAGACACCTAAAGCTATGTTTGATGCCCTAACCAAATTGTTTGAAGGGAAGAACATAAACTGCAAGATGACTCTGAGAAACCAACTGAAGAATGTAAAGATCCAGAATGCTGAGACCAACCAGTATTAATTTACAGGGGTCTCTCAGATCAACGAAAAGTTGGAAGCAGTAGATGAATAAGTGGAAAATGCAGAGATTGTGATGACCACCTTGAATGGTCTTACTAGATAATGGGACTCCTTCATTCAAGGAATCTGTGCCAGAAAGATGTTAGTCAAGTTCAGCAGAATATGGGAATAGTACTCTCAAGAAGAATCTTGAATAACAGCCCAAGAAGAAAATATGGGAAGTGAAGATCAAGCTCTCATAGTACACTCCAAGAAAACCAGAAGAAGTTCTCATCACCTCATAGGTAAGCACTCTCACAAAGATAACACTAGAAAATATTTGCCTAGAATCAGATGTTATACATGTGATGAGAAAGGACACTATGCTAGAGAATGTCCTAGAAACAAAAATGTCTCTCACAAGAAGAAGGGAAACAAGAGAAGACATCATGCTCATGCTGCAGAGGATGATGAACCTTCCACAAAAAGAACCAGATATGAAAGTGAAGATTCTTCAAGTGATGAAGAATATGTTTTGATTTTCGCTCTCCTGGGAAACATTACTCATGGAATCAACGACTGGCTTATAGACAGTGGTGCTTCCAAACATATGACAGGATTCAAGGAATCTTTTGTGAGGCTATCTGAACATGACTCACCTCACAAGGTGAAACTTGGAGATGAATACCAGTATCTAATAAAAGGTAGTGGGGAATCCTCCTATAAGCTAGACTCTGGAAATTCTATGACAATGAAAGAAGTTTTGTTTGTACCAGGACTAAAGAAGAATCTCCTCTCCATATCTGTATTAGATGCAAAAGAAATGAGGGTTGCATTTATAAATGGACAATTCATCATGTGGCCAAAGGGAAAGACCATTGATGATGCAGTAGTGATTGGAGAACAAGAAGGAGGTTTGTACAAATTGAAGGGCCATCTAGAACAAACCTTGGTCCATGATACAGTAGAGCCAAATGAACTTTGGCATAGAAGGCTTGCACATGTGCATTACAGAGCACTACCACTTGCAAGCAAAGCTATTGAAGGTCTTTCAGAAATTCAAGCAAAACATGATGGGTTCTGCAAAGGATGTGCAAAAGGAAAGAACACAAAGAAGACATTTCCAAGTAGCAAGAGCAAAGAAAAAGGAATCTTGGAAATCATCCACTACGATGTATGCAGACCAATTTCATCAAGCTCACTAAGTGGGTATGTATATTATGTTTCTTTCATTGATGAATTTTCTAGGAAGACATGGATTTACTTCATGAAGAACAAAGATGAAGTTTTCAGCAAATTCAAATAATTCAAATCCTTGATCGAGAATCACACAGAAAAGAAGATCAAGACCTTTTGATCAAATAATGGCGGAGAATTCACATCAAATGAATTCAAAGAGTTATGCAAAGACTCAAGGATTAAGAGGGAGTTTTCCACCCCATATAATCCACAACAAAATGGGATTGCAGAGAGGAATAATAGAACCATCATGGAAGTTGCAAGAGAAATGCTTCATGATCAAGATATTCCTATGCATCTATGGGAAGAAGCTGCCAGAACAGCAGTGTATGTATAGAACCATACTCCACACAGAGTACTCGAGAACAAGACACCTAAAGAAGTCTTTTCTGGCAAGAAACCAGAATTCAGCCTCCTCAGAATATTCAGCTGTCCTGTGTACATACACATTCCAAAAGAGAAGAGGAAAAAATTAGATCCTTCAGGAAAGAAGGGTATATTTGTGGGATACTGTGAAAGCTCGAACGCTTACAGAATATACTTCCCAGGATTCAAGAAGATTGACATCAGTAGGGATGTGAAATTTGATGAAGACACATATTACAACAAATCCAGAAAGAGACCTACTAAAGTACCTGAAGAAGTAGAAGCACCCAGAATTCATGATACAACCACGAACAAAGAAACTCAAGAAGAAGATCGAGAATTTGAATAACCTCAAGAACCTGTAGATCCACCTCTAGAGAAGAATCCTCATAAGAGGAAACCTGCTTGGGTATGAGAAGCTATCCAAGGTGAGGAAATATATGGGGCTCTAGAAGAGAATCACAAAGAAAGAAAGAGGACTAGATCCTGCTCCGGATATGTAGCTTTATTATGTGATTTCATCGATAAAGAACCTTCCAACTACGAAGAAGTGGCAGAATGGAAAGAATAGAAGGATGCTATTATCGAAGAGTATCAATCGATCATGAAGAATGATGTTTGGGATGTTGTCCCAAGACCAAAAGGAAAGTTTGTTGTGACTTCCAAATGGATCTACAAGATCAAGCATGCTGCAGATGGTAGCATAGAGAAATATAAGGCAAGATTCATGGCTCATGGTTTCTCACAGAAAGAAGGAATAGACTATGAATAAATCTTTGCACCTGTAGCCAGATACACTTCCATTAGATCAGTACTTGGTCTAGCTGTAGTGATGAAATGGAAGATACACCAAATGGATGTCAAGACTTCTTTCTTGAATGGTGTGGTGGAAGAGGAAGTGTATGTAGAACAACCACTTGTTTTTGAGACACATGACAGGGAGTCTCATGTGTGCAGATTGAATAAATCCCTGTACAGTTTGAAACAAGCACCCAGGACTTGGTACGGCAGAATTGATAGCTTTCTATCCAGTTTGGTCTTTACTAAGAGTAAAGTACATTCCAACCTTTACTACAAGGTTGAAGATGGAAACCCAATGATGCTCCTACTGTATGTAGATGATCTGTTTGTAACAGGTATGGATGGGTTGATTGCTGATGCAAAGAGAAAGCTTGCTACTAAATTCAAAATGAAGGACTTGGGTATGATGCATTATTTTCTAGGCATGTAGGTGTGGCAGAATGCAGATGGAATTTACCTGGGACAAGGGAAATATACAGTATAGATCCTGAAGAGGTTTGGGATGATGGACTGCAAGGCTATGGCCACACCTATGGCATCGAACCTGAAGCTATTGAGTGATGCTTCATGAAAGATGGTTGATGCTACGATGTATTGTCAGATGATTGGGTCCTTGATGTACCTGACAAACACGAGACCAGATATTTGCTTTGCTGTGAACAACTTGAGCTAGTTCTTGACAGATCCGAGACATGTTCACTTGATTGTTGCAAAGCATATTCTGAGGTACTTGAAGGGTACAGTTGATTATGGGTTCAAGTATGATGTGAATTAGAAGATTAACCTGGAGGGTTATGTTGATTCAGATTGGGCAGGAAGTGCTATCGATAGGAAGAGCACTTCAGGATGTTGCTTCAGTATGGGATCAGGTATGATCTCTTGGTTTAGAAGGAAGAAATCCTATGTGGCACTGAGTACAACTGAAGCAGAGAATGTCGTAGCTTGTTCAGCTAGTTGTGAGGAAGTATGGCTAAGGAAGCTACTGTCTAATTTATTTGATCTCCAGTTAGATGCTACTTGTATACATTGTGACAACCAGAGTTGTGTGAAGTTTGAATAAAACCTGGTGTTCCATGACAAGTCAAAGCATATCGAGATCAAGTATCACTATATCAGGGATATGGTACAAATGGGAGCAGTGAAGCTCTAGTATGTTGCAACGGACGAACATATAGATGATGTGTTGATGAATCCATTAGCCAGAGTGAAGTTTGAATACTTCAGGGAGAAGCTTGGTGTTCTCCAGATCGAGGTTCCTTCCAAGGGGAAGTGATGAGTCCGTGAGCCATTCTGACATGGTGAGAGGATTGGTTCCTTCCATGGTCAGATGTAAGGGCTGAGCCATTTTGTCATGGTGAGAGGATTGGTTCCTTCCATGTCAAATATGAGTGCCGTGCAATTCTGATATGACTGTACGATTGGTTACTACATGATTAGATATAAGGGCTATTGCCATTTTTGGAATGGAGCTGCCTGGTGAGGTACTAGGAATACTCGGTCTAGGACTGAGGGATTTTCTAATACGATTGTAAGATGTAGTCTTACATGATCAGATGTGAGTGCATGGCCATTCTGATGTGACTGAGGGATGTGTTCCCACTTGATCAGATATAAGGGATGTTTCCATTCTTGGAATGGAGCTGCCTAGTGAGGTACTAGGAAAACTCAGTTTGGGACTGAGGGTCGTTCTGATACGACTGTGTGATGTGTTCTCACATGATCAGATATGAGTGCATGGCCATTCTGATGTGATTGAGGGATGTGTTCCCACTTGATCAGATATAAGGGTTGTTGCCATTCTCTTGGAGAATGGAGGCACCTGGTTAGTTACCAGGAACCCTCAGTCTGGGACTGAGTGCACTTCTAACATGGTTAGAGGATTAAGTTCCTTCCATGGTCATATGTAAGTGTTGTGCCTTTTCACAAATGGTAGTAGGTGTGTCCTACCATGCTAGTGATTGTAAGTGCTGAGCCTTTCCATAGCTGATAGTAGGTGTGTCCTATCATACTGGAGGATGTGAGTGATGTGCCTTTCCATAGATGATGGTAGTTGTGTCCTATCATGCTAGTGGTTGTAAGTGCTGAGCCTTTTCACAGATGATAGTAGTTGTGTCCTATTGTAGCTAGGGTTTTCACCCTAGCTTGTGCTGATGAGCACCTACTAAGGAATCTGGAATCCTTAGTAGCAGTTCAATAATGTAAATAAAAAGAGACTGAAATGAAAACTAAGCTAAAGCAGTAAAAGTAAAAAACG